>PVKV010002639.1:0-109615 GCA_004027835.1 Alouatta palliata | reverse complement strand
TCAATAATGATTTTTTAAGTATTATGTTTCTTCTTTTGCAAGAGCCATTTAAAAAATATTAATTCCTATTCCTAATATTTTAACACTTTAGACATACCATCATTTATATTTTATTTACCATAATTTAATTATAACAATACTTTGCTCTTTTCATTTGTAAAAATTTGAGTATTCTCTGTTAACTTAAATATACCTTTGAGTATTTTTATTTTTAGAAAAGGTCATATGGATAATACACTTTTTGAGCTCTTGTATATCAGAGACTATCTTTTTATTCCCTTTATAGATCTCCCAAAACTGTTTGCATATAGAATTATTGGGTCACAAATTATTCTCACAAAATTGTGTAGCTATTATTTCATTGTCACCCAGTATTTAATGCAGCTCAACAGAAGTATAAGACCACCTTGATTTTTTTACTTCTTTGTAAGTAGCCCATATATCTTTTCAGATATAAATAGGATATTGTGATGTTTTTACTTTCCTGCCACCCTTTTTAAACAGTTGTCATTAGGTTGGCTTCCCATTCTCTGTTTCGTGTTTGCATTTGTTTTGTGAATCATAATTTTTGGTTTTGTCCTTTACCTGTACTCTCTGCGTGTGCACCTAGTATTGGCTTCTCTGTCACAGACCATATGTTTTCAGTCCTATCTATGCATTAATTCTTTAATGCAGATTTGTTTATAATAATTAAATTCTAGATCCCTTTAAAGCTTTTTTTAATTCTTTCAATTTCTTGATCAACTACACATGCATCCCAACTCTTTTCAAAGCAGTCTGTTTCTTGATAATTTTGCTTTTGAGAACAAATTTTTTAAAATTGCATCAAGAACACTGAGATGATACTTTCCTCTCTCCCTTTAGGTAAGTGAACCGAGGACAAAAGTTCTCTGTTTTTATGATGGAGAATCTCTTGGTAAACTGTTGTCATCTTGGTTTGCTTATCTAAGAATGACGTATGCTTTATTCGTTCCAGGCATTGTGACTATACCATACTGGGTCAGTAGATTCTGTCAGGCACACTTCACTGTTTTCTTCATTATTAGAATCTTCCACTCAAATCTTGAGCTGATGGCCAAATATCCAGTGGCATGCAGTCGTCTATCTAGTGACGTTCCTAGAAAATCCTGAAGAGGGATTTTCTCATCTGTTTTGGTCATCTCACTTTGAACAATTTTAAGTGTTATCTGGATTTTCTCGTCCCAGAACTAATACGTAAAATCCATGATGTCCAAACAGTCTCTCTTCAAAGGCTCTTATTGATTCAGACATTTCTATCTCAGATTCAATGTGTCATTCTCTGTCCCACCCATACGTGTGGTGCCTTTCTAAAATTATAACCTATGAAAGAATATATAAGAGTATGGATTGGCTGGATTGGCAGGGGTTGAGAATGGGGTGGTGCAGTGATAATGGATTAGCTCTGGTTATTTTAAAAAGCACCTTCTACTCAGTTCCTGGTTCTGTGGTCAGCAGGGCCCCCATGTTGCTGGGAAGGGGTACAGAGTAGAGGTGAGTGGGAACCTCCAGCTTTCTTTTTTCTCCAACCTGCCTGCCTTGTCTGAGGGCTTTATTCACTCTTTGATTACATGCTATTTCTCCTGGAGAAGATCTGATTATCTATTAATATATCTAGTTTCCACTAGTAGTGAAACTTATCTGTTTTCCCCCTGTGTTTCAAGGGTGTGAAGAGAGGAGAGAATCAGATGCCCCTGAGTAACCTCTGTAATAATACAGAAGCATGGTATAATTCATAAAGAGAAGCACCTTACAGGCTGAAGATAAAACAGTGAGCAGAGTGTACACCTTCAGTAGAAAGCAGTTAACAGAGGATCAAACCCAAGCCTTCTCTGAGATCCAAGGGTGGGGGCTTTGCCATCATTCGTATGAAAATATTAGATACAATTATTGTGTTCATATTAGAATATCTATAGAACTTATCATGCATAATGAATGAAAGGAATGTATAAGGGGAATTGTCAGGGAGCATTAAGAAGCTGAGGATCTGGGAGTTTGGGTCGGCTGATGATACTTAGAAGATCTTTGCAATTCCATTTATTAACCTGCTTATTCCCTAAATCAAATAATCTGTTCATTGAGGTCTCAGTTGTGTGTTGAGAATAACATTTCAGGAAAACTGTCTTTAGACTCTCCAGTTTTGAGCGTCCCGAGGGAGCCATTTTTAAAGATATCTCTCATTCATGCATGCAGCTTTTGAATTCACATTCTTGTTCCTGTTCAGAATGGAGCAGCTGCTTCTGCAACTGCAGGAGACTTTCCTACTTAGAGTGAGGCCCGTCACTGTCATTTTATGGCAGACTGAATCTAATGTTGGTTGTTCGTTTCTGAAATAATTAAATATTGCCTGCTATTGTACATCTTCAATCTAGGGCTCCTTGTCAAAGCACAATTGGGACCACTACTCTGAGACTCTTGCACTTCATTCCTTAAACTCCCTATTTGGTAGAAATCTAAAGGCACCTTAGTGTCTTCCGGGCTTGAGATGGGCCACACTTAAGTGGCGGGAAGCATGGAGCCAAATCCTAAACCAAGAGGAAGATTTGGGAAGTAGTAGGTAGATAAAGGTTGGTAACCAGAACCAAAGAGTCAAGGGTTATTTCACAGCCAGTGTACCTGTCCTGCTCTACACTAGTGCTCCCTGGACCTCAGAGACTGGGGACCAAAGAATTGAAGGACTGTTAAGTTGAAGGGCACTAAGGGCTAGAAGGACTGCTCAGGACTCACCCAGATAGCTGAGGCCAGAGAGCTGGATGGATCACTGTGGACACTCATAAAAGAAATCTGGACATGATAGGCAGTGTCTGACTATGACAGACCACTAAAACCTATGGTAAATAAAACTGATGGATGAATCATTTTGAAAGTTCTGTATTTGACAGAAACACTTTGCTTTGCAGTCAATAAGCTGATGATTAAAATAAGGTCTTGGTTCACTAAGAGTGCTAGCTGAAGACTATAGTTCCAAATGCCCTCCTATTTATTCTGAATTAGCTTGTTCACACTTTAATGGATAAAAATTTCCATTTTAGGTTTTTATATATGATTATGCATTGCAGTTAAAGCTTCTTTTTGGGAAAGGTTTTACAATGTGATTTTATTTGTTTGCTAGTAAAATTTATTACCGTAATACTTTTACCATCCTCATTTAATCTTCAGACTTCTCTTTAAAAAAAGTCAATTCACCATTATGTTAGCTTCTGACATGAGGTGAGGGGGGATCTAGTTTCACAGTGTCTACATTCTTATTGGCTTTGTTTTGAATATTTTATTCTGAGGACAGTGAAGTCAGTTTTAACGGGAATAAATCATTTAACCATATTAAGATTTGAAAGTGTAATAAATGGTTTATTTTCAGCCATTATTGTAAAAAGAGGAAAATGGGAGAAGCACCGCATGCTGTCATTTAAATGTCAATTTTCAAAATAATCCTGAGGAAAAGCTTCCCCCCTTTTTTTCTTTTGAAACAACAGGGTTGGGTGAAAAAGTTACATCTGGTTTATTTCCTCTTGAGCTATTCTCTCCTAGTCATTTTAACTATGAATATACAGTTCTGAAACAATAATTGTTATTTCTAGGGAATATGCTAAGAAATAAATACTTCTTGCATATGTATAAGAAGTCTAAAAAAATTCTACTTTTATATACATTTTACATATAAATGTCTTGAATTTATTTATTTTAAAGTTGAAATTATTTTCATGGATTCCAGAAATAAAGCATATAATTTATTTCCCTTTTTTTTAGCACCTTATATTAAGACCCATTGAGTTTTTAGTAATTTTGTCTATGGATCTTCATTCACATATGTATGTGAATTTTTTTGTTTTAACACTCAGAACATGACAATTTAAACCCTGTGTTGTCATTGAACTTTATGTGGGTCAAATGTTTCCCATAGGACTAAACTGCTCCCAGGAAACGCTGCCACACAATGAGATAAAGACACCTAGCAAAAATGGGTCTACCAGTAATTCGAGGCCAGCCTGGGCAACATAGTGAGACCCTGTATATAAAAAAAAAAAATTTTTTTTTTCAATGTGTTCATTACCATTGATTCTGGTAATTGATTTTGCAGGTCAACTCAGTTTAAATTTTTAATGGTTTCAATTTCTTTTTCTGAAGTATTTGATCAATCTGTTTATATCGTAGAGTTGGCCTTGAAGAGAGAAGGAATAGTAGGTAATTTAACTAATGCTCAGTCTCTGGGCAAAGTACCTTCTTACATCTCATGCAATAAAAGCCTCTTCATGTTTCTAATAGATGCTGAATTTTTATTTTCATGTTGTTAATACACAGCAGGTCTTTTAAACTATGTTTGTATAATTGTGCTTGAAGATACAGTTCATATAAAAGGTGCTATAAAAATAAAATCAAATTCTATATACTACCACACATCCATATATACATATACAAATCATCAGTCCAAATTCATATTCTTTTAAAAATATTTGTAAATGTTACTCCCAATACACATTTGGTAGATTCATTATTGAATCTTTATATAAAATTCATCTTCTATAACCTGTTCAAAATCTTTAGAATTCTTCAACATGTCTTAATAATTGTGTTTGAGTAATGTTTTACATTTATAGGAGTTTTAAAAAGGCAGGTGCAATGTGACATATCAGAAGCAGCAAATTAAACTCTTGTAAAGCACAGCTGGAATGCTAAAAATGTGTATTTGTAATTTAAATATGTGACACCATCACACTGTAAAATCAGTTCATAATTAGAAAACATCTGTTTTTTCCAATATGATGCCTAATAGTATATTTAAATAATTTAGAATGCAATAAGAAAAAAGTCAAGGAACAATAAGTGATTCATGGACATTTCTTTCCTTTTGTTTAATGCCCTGTAAGAGATCTTAGAATAACCTATCATTTTGAAGCTACTTTTTGGATAGTGCCTAATCATCAATGATGAAGTGCATATGCTAAACATATGTGCTGTTATGACCTTATTGTGTCAGTCAAAAATAAATAAATAAAATCAGACTGTGTGGGTTGTGGTGTTAAGAAAGATTTACACACTGTTATTTCTCTCTCACCTCACCCTTTTTTTTTTTAATCAAAAGACATTGAAGCAAATACAAGTTGATTATTTTCACAGGAAATTTATGAGAATGTATTGCAAATACAGGGGAGCTGTTGAGTTGTGTGAGTTCTGGAAATATACTTGAACCAGGTAAAATATTGAGTTAAAACTTCTCAGAATCAATTCTAGTTTAACTAATAAAGTTTGAACAAAACCACAGTTTCTCAAATGAAGTTAACATGGTAGATTAGCCACACATCTGTCATCAGTGTTTGCATAGGAAGGTATTTATACATGTGTGATGAAAACTCAAACGGGTATTTCTATTCTAACTGAAGTATGCACGCTGAATGGTCTCTTGGTTTATTGGCAGTAAATCGTGTAACTTTTTTTTTTTTTTTAACCACAATCCAAGTAATTGTTTCAGATATGGACTAACCAAATGTGGCTGGAAAGTTCTGGTTTTGGTACTTCTCGCCTGTGTCTGGAAAGGTTTGCAAACCCCAAAATAAATAAATTAATAAGTAATAACACAAATTAAAAAATAAAGCATTTGCACCAGCTAAGAAACAGAATAAAAGCAGTCAGAAATACAGGTTGGGAGTACTGCTAAAGCTTAGTCACCAAGCTATCATGAGTAAATTAAATAAGTGACACCATCATACCACAAGGCCTGCCTGACAATGAACTTTGTTGAGGGAGAGGGGAGTGTTATAATATAGGGACTTACCTTTCTATTTTAAATGCAATCTTGTCCCTTTAATTCTTGGGGTGGGGGTGAAAACTCACTTTTTTTGCAGGGTTAGAGTACACAAAGTTAATCTGCTTCCATTTATATTCATCTACTTTGAATCGCCTTTTATCCACCTTTGCTGCTACAGCCCACCACTCGCCATTCATCAGTTTATGCATTGTGCGCCAGGGCAAATAATGACAGAATATCTAGCTAAAGAAGGGGTACTTAATCAGCAATCAAGATTCAATTTGTTTTAATTTTAGCAGGTGTTTGTGAGGTACATTGATGGGAGAGATAATATGTGCTGCTTTCATTAGCTCTCTTGTTTTTGTGCTTGAACATTTAAGAGCCAGATGTTCGGAGGTGAGCTGATCAGAATATTAAGTCTCCAGAGGTTGGTTTCCATAGTGTTTTACATTCCTTTCTTTATCTCCCTCGGTTCACCCTGAGCTCTGAGGTGCAAGTGCTGGCAATGACAGACTCCATCTCAACATCCTGTTCAACTAAGGCTTTAAATTAGTGGCTAATTTTTGGTATAAAATATTTTAGTTTAATAATCTGTCATTAATTCTTGGACTCTGGGTCAGCTTCGTTTCTCATGTAAAACTCAGCTGAAAATCTATTTTAGAAATTGTTTGTGTAGCAGCTGGTATTTCATCAGGTTATTTTCCTGAAGCAAAAACATGGAAATCGCAAAAGCTGCAAAGGTAATGACCCCATCATCTTGTTAAATCAATATCCAAACTTGATCAGCACTCTGTCATCGACTAGTCAAAGCACGGCGGTGATGACATCATCATAGCATGAACAATAATAGGAGGGCCATTCAAAACTGGTAGCTTTGCTGAGTTTGAAAATCATTACCTCTCACAAAGAAGTGTGAATATTTGTACACGAAATTATTTTATAATGTAATATAAGATTACTAGGTTACAGTTTGCAATAAACCATTAATAGCACTTGGAGAAGATCTAATCAGTAGTTAGGCTTTGCTTTACAATTTTAACTCAATTGTAACTGAATTTTGCTTTTATTTAATAGCTTTTCTAGTTACATTTTGATTAGCTGTATATCTTTTTTTTTCTTCTTTTGATTCTCCTAGATATTAGGAGTGAATATCCAGGAACATGAATTTCCTTTCTGCTGAAACACAAACCTACCAATAAAGAGTTAATTAAATTGGCATTGGCAAGATGTTTTCTCCCACCACTAATTGTTCTCTGCTTACTTTGATGTTCAAGGATTGTACTGTTTTATAAGCATATTTTCTTAATTGTGTCACCTTGCACTATAAGTATGTCAAAGGGGAAACATTTGCAAGTGATTAGATATGGACCTATGTGTCACCAAATGTATGAGGTACATACCCTTATAGGATATAATTGTGATCTTTTAATATGCGGCCATTGACCCAGACTTGTTATTATCTATTATAGTTTATAATAATGTATCTCTTTATGATTAAATGATGATGCCCGGCAGAACACTATGATTAGCATTTCAGTTATTTATAGATTATGTCAGAGCAGTAATAAACATAAAATGCTGTTAATGTGTGGCTAATGAAATCTGGACATGAACAAGTTTATGAATTGATATAATTCATTTGAGTGTTCTAACTGAGCTGCTGGTTCTCGTCATAATTCAAAAGCTTAGCAGGGTTCACCGATTAGATGGTAGACTAATTTGCTACAAAAAGTCAATGGGCTTTCATCGTCTTGGGCCATCATGCCCAGCATGGCTGATTGCATAAGGACTATACAAAGTAATTCTCATAAGTATATTTATTATGCTTAATATGTTTGGTGAGGACAGGACAAAATCTACTATTACACAACATATGTAGAACAAAAATCACAGTGTTAATTAGATAGCCAAAAAGATATGTGCAGCAAAATCATGAAAGGCTTGAGAATTATTTGATTATTAAGGGAGGGAAAAACTGGGATGACTCAGGAGCAAATGCTGATGACAGCTGCAAAATGAGGGTATCTCCTTTTTTTCCCTTGAGATATTCATTAAGTATATATTAAATTCTGTTTGACTAGTAATGACTGGAAGCTGCAAGTTGCATATTTCAGGTTGTTTGTACAAGCTCCACGTCTATAGCTAAGTTCAAGTCTCCAAGGAAGGATAGCAGTTTGTGCTTGGTTTTAATGATGCTAATGTATTTGTTGGAAGGGTCTGTTTTTAAACCAAATGTGAAACCCTAATTTCTTTTCAAGAAACAGAATCTAAAGATGTCTTTTTGTTTCTTAGAGATCAATCTTTATGGCTAGATAGAGACCACTCGGCCTCAGCTTATGAAAAACAAGTTCTAGACTCTCAGCAGTGTTTGACCCCTTAGCATGCCACACTTGCACAGAACACTGCTAAATAGCCATATCTCATGCCTTTAAGAAATAAGCGGGTTTCAAATGTCATAGTGTAAAGAGAAACAATGCACAGATTTTCCAGCTTCAGTTTAAATATATAATAGGTGGTTTCTTCAGAGTTTCTATTTGTCTAATTTATGCACTATTTCCATAATATCAAATCTTGCTTTTTTATTAATTCATTAAAGGTCTATGGGAGGCAGAGCAAGAACAGAGGAGAAAATGATTCAAGGTGGCAGATTTTGTGTGACATTTATTACTATTATTGTTATTATTAAAACCAACACTACCCATGACAGCAGCTTTACAACAGTAATGATCAATGATTGCTTTCTGGCCATGAAGTAAGTTACTTCTGGTGACATGAGCTATCCCTGGGGATATTCAAGTAGAGTCTGGATGATTAGATGAATGATAGAAACCCAGGCTGGATCAGCATTTCCCAAAGTGTGTTTTATGGAATGTCAGTACCTTGAGATGCTCTATTTAAAAAAGTTGTATTAAAGTTAGTGTGGAACACACTGCATATTCCAGCATGTGCGCCCACCACTCTAATAATCTAAAATTAATCTGATCTTTCAATCTATGTAACAGGCAAGAAATTGTTACGGAATATGTTAGATATTCAAATAATTATTTTGTAGAGTGAAAATATTAGTTGCGACTTTCTGGAAAGTTCTTTAGTGGCAGTGTTATACAGTTGTAATGCAAGCCACAGCTTTTGCATATTAAATACAGCTGATTTTGTTACTTCTCCTGCAGCTGTGGCATAAGGGTAAATTTGTTGTTGTTTTTTGTTTTTCAAGAGGAAATAGGAAAGCATCTAGAAGAATAAAATCTTTTACTCCTTGTTGGACAGTTTTTCTTCTAATAGTTAACATTCTGTCCTAAAAACGTACATTTCTGCAAAATTTGCTGGAGCAGATGCATAGGCCCTCTCAGAGCTCAATGAGTGTAGAGTGAAGGGCTCTTTGTAGCTAGAGGGGTGAGAGAGAACAGAAAGATTAGTGAGGTCTGAAAATGGGAACAGGTTATGAAGACCCTATATAGAGTGAGGAACATACTATTGGCTGGGAGGCCACACTCTGCAGCCTGGCTCTCATGTTTTCTTTCATGGTATTCGTTCTGCTTAAAATCCACTTGCTCTTCTTTTTTTCTCCCTTTCTTATGTAAAGAAATTTTATTTTCCTTTACTACCAAGCACAAAACAAACATCACTGCCTTTGTGAAGATTTCCCAGGTTCTCCCCAACCCTTACTGTATTCCTATGCTGTAACTGTATATGTACCATTACCACTTTATCAGTCATACTGAATTATAAGTATGTTTATTTCTCTATAAATATTTTTTGAATTTATAAAGAGTAGGATCTGTGTCTTATTCCACTTTATATATCCTCTAGTGCCTAGAAAAAAAAAATGCCTAGTTCATATAATCTCCATGGTGGATGGGCCTGGAAGGAAAACAAGACCACAGGGAGGCCATTTGGCTAAGATGGTATCCTTGGAGCTGTGAGTCCCAATCTTTGAAGACTGGCTGTATAAAATGACCCAGAGTTTTATGTGTGTGTGTGTGTGTGTGTGTGTGTGTGTGTGTGTGTGTGTGTGTATATATATGTATATATATACATATCTCATTTCAACTGGGAAAGCTTGTAAGCTTGAATTGGAAAAACAAACAAAAACAAATAACATGAAACATAATTTCTCAGGGAATTGAGTACGCTGTTTTAGGTCAAGAGGCCTCAAACGTTAACTTTAAGGCCCGTTGTCTCATTAGGAAGTGTAGTCCTAAGAAGTAAGTGTAACTCTGAGGAGAACTGGGGCTCACCCAGCATTAAGGTTTCTCCTTTATTTACCTGTGGCTGGAAGATTTTATTAATCTCTTAAAAAGGGGGTGGTGACAATAGCAAAGACATGAAATCAATCCAAATGCCCATTAATGATAGATTGATTAAAGAAAATGTGATATATATACACCACGGAATACTATGCAGCCATAAAAAGGAATAAGATCATGTTCTTTGCAGGGACATGGAAAGAGCTGGAAGCCATTATCCTTGGCAAAGTAACTCAGAAACAGAAAACCATACACTGCTTGTTCTCACTTACAAGTGGGAGCTGAATGATGAGAACACATGGATACATGGTGGGGAACAATACACACTGAGCTTGTTGGGGGTTGGGGGTGGGTGGAGGGAAAGCATCAGGAACAATAGCGAAGGGATTCTAAGTTTAATACATAGGTGATTGGTTGATCTGTCTAGCAAACCACCATGGCACACATTTACCTATGTGGCACACATTTACCTATGTAACACACCTGCATATCCTGCACTTGTGCCCTGGAACTTAGAAGTTGAAGAAAAAAAAAAAACAAGGAGGTGATCAACAGAGAAATACACCTGTGAAAGATATACATTTATATATACACATATGTGTGTGTTTGTGTGTGTATGTATATACGTAATAAGCAATGTTTGTATCACCCCAAAATTCATATGTCAAAATCTCAGTCTCAATGTGATGGTATTTGGAGGTGGGTCTTTGGAAGATGATTAGGTCATGAGGGTAGAACTATCATGAATGAGAGTAGTGCATTTATAAGAAGAGGCCAAAGAGCTAGCAAGCTGTCAGGTGAGGACAAGTGAAAAGATGGCTGTATGTAAACCAAGAACATGTTTACTCTGATCTTGGACTTTCTGCTTACAGAACTGTGAGAAATAAATGTTTGTTGTTTAAGCCACTGATTTTTGTGTTTTGTTAGAGTAGCTTACCCTAAGAATGTATGTATGTGGATATGAGTGTGAATGTGTGTGTGTCTGTGGGTATGTGTGTGTGTATATTAAATAAAATGCTTATATACATGTATATATTTATTGCTTGATAAAACTATATAATATTCACCTATAATGTTTTGCTGTGCTAAATCAGTGAAGCTCAATTTCAGAAATTCCCTATTGCTATACCACAGAATTCACCCGGGCCTCAAAGGTAGTAATAAAGGATCATGAGCTATTTACAGTATTTCTAAGAACTTAATGGAAATTGTAGGCTTACCTGTGATAGGACTGCCTACGCTGACTTAGATGACAAGTTTCTTGCTTCTGGTTTTAATGACATCAACTTAATGTGGTACTGTTGATTTGCTCATAATGTTCCACACTGAAGACAGATACATCTATAGAATCATGTATAGTGTCTTCTTACCTGACTCAGTTGGGACTGAACATTGTTCAAATTATTATAAAAGTCAATGAAATCAAGAGTCATAAAAATAATATCAATTGAAGCACTTTATTTAAAGTTAAAGCTCTGAGTGGGAGTCCAGTGATTGAGATTATATACAATCCTTCTTGCATAAAGTATGCCAACGATCTAACCTTTATGATGATCAATTGCAAATTCTTTAAAGTGAAATGAAAACTTACAGATGCTCTGAAGAAATATGAAAGCAAAATCCTTCAGTTTTTGTTGTTGTTGTTTGTTTGTTTATTTGTTTTAAACAACTTTTCCTAATCAGTAGTGGCTTTTCCCAAAACTGAAACTTCAGCATTTATAGATGGTAGTGGTGGTGGTATGGGAGTAGCACAGATTTAGCTATTTTTCCCGAATAGGTAATGTAGTTTCATAAGACACAGTAAGTCTTTCTTTTTGCCCTATGTTTCATTGTTTTGTGGGCTTTTAAGAGTACTTTTACACATATATGTGTATAGATACAAACATATTTGCCTCACAAAATATTTAAAGTTAATTATGACTTAATACATCCCACTTGTTTAGTAGATAGAGCCTTTGAAAAAAACAGGAGTTAATAAGATCTTTGAGAGAAGAAAGTAAATCATCATCATAATAATAATATTGAATCCCTTGACTCCGGAGACTTAGTTTTAAAAAAACATTCTTAGTTTTTCAGTTAGAATTAGCTGACCAACAGGTTATGATTCAGGTAGCTGGATGAGGACAAATTCTGCTTCAGCATGCCAAATTCTGGTTAGAGAGACAATCTTCATGCAGCTAATGTTATAGGAAGTGCTTTCTCTGATTGGGGCAGGCAGGAATCAAGGTCCTACAAATTGTCTTATTAAATGGTCTTTTATAGTAGCAGTTTGCATTTACAGAATAAAATACTTTCAACATTTTGTCAGGTTCTTTATAAAATTCTGTTTTTTTTTTTTTTCCTATAACATATGCTAGGAAGTTCCTGTCTGCCTTCTATGTCAGCTAAAACTTTCACTTCATATCTAATCATTACTTAAGATTTGACGCTTTTACTAGAGGGTCTTTACTAAAGGTCTTTATTGAAGGCCTTTTCTGTATTCCAAATTTACTCATGAAAATATTACATGTCTGCCCATTCCATTTGAGGAATATCCATTTACAATAAGTAGAGCCGAACACCGAGGTCTCTGGGCCATGAGGCTCTTCGCTTGTTCTAGCTCAGAGACCTTTAACTATAAACTAAGCAATTTTGCTGTGAAGTAACATGTAGGAGAATGTTGGTCACCAGCTATCTATGAGTCCTCTGCATTTCCTAGTGTCTGTACATATAGGTGTGTGTATGTGACTAATGCTTACTGATGGAACATGAGTAGAAGTGACATTTCACTCACAGTAGGGTACTGAAAAGTGCTCTTCTTCTTTCTCCCTGCCTCTCTTCTTCTCCTTCCTTTCTCCCTTTCTCATTCTCTCTCTCTATTTGTGTGTTAGAAGTGAAGGTACAGAACTGCAAAATGGAAGTAGCCTACATCCCTGAGGCCCTTAGCCACCCAGTGGAGAATTATCCAAAACACAAAGCCTTTGTGTGCATAGGTATAAAGGTATGTGTGGAGGGGTTAAGCAGCTGAAATTTCAGGGTTTCTTGCCACAGCATATATTAGCCTATCCTGAATGATACAGTGGTTCACTGTAGCTTTATTCATTAAAGGAACCAGAAGAATTTTAGTTCAGTATGCTCTTTCCTATAACATGTTTTTATAGTACAATACTACTAAAGTAAACACTGATGAATCAGATCCAAAAAATGAATAGCTATCTATTTTTGTTTCTGCAAAAACTTGCTGTGATTATACAGTTAATCAAAGTAGAAATAAAAAATTGAGCCAAAAATTGACTATTGCTGCAAAACCCAGCAGCAGTAGTCCTGGCATCCTTTCCCTCCTCCTCAACTCGTGACATTTATTTGGTGCTTAGTAGCTTAAATAACAGTTTTACCTGAATAGTTCAAATCAATCTTCACAATAACCCTGTGAGGTAGGTAGTATTATTTTTTTCATTCTACAGATCAGGTAACGGAAGCCCAAAGAGGTAAATTGCCCAAGGTAATATCGCTGGTAAGTGGAGAGGAGGAGAGATGAAACTCAGAGAGTCTGTCGCCAGAGCCTCTGTGCTTAACCTGTATTTTTAAAATGATATCCATAATTGTGGATTTGTAGATTTATAAACAATACGTGGCTTGGAGCCAGTACTTCAGAAATATTGGTTTATTTCTTGATGAAGGACTTCCAGAATCCAACTGTTTATGGTCTCTGGATTGGTAAGATTTAGGGCCATGAACAGCATCACTTTATTCAAGGGAAAGGAAATACCATTTTTTGCAGCTTACCTTCATTTGGCCTGTTCTTTCTTGCTCAAAAATTCTGGTGGTCCCTTGAACCCAGAGACAGCAAATGTTCAGAGCTCCTGTGAGAGTGGAAGATTATGTGTAGACTGAATTTGAAGAGCCATGTACCACATCTACCATAAGAAACTTATTACTAAATTTCTCCAAGCCCCATATCTCTCAACTGTAAAACGAATATAATCACATTGACTTAGTAAAGCTTGGCCTGTAATAGATTCTCAATGAATGGCAACTTCCTTCACCCTTTAGCTTCTTTCCATCTATGTATATGCCATATATCAAGGCCTGGCTTTAATTCCATCTCCTCCTTGAAGTCTTCTTTGGTGAATTCTATTCAGTTTTTACCTCTTCTCAGATTGCTATTGCACTTATTTTCCTGTGCTCTGCAAATCATCCTTATTGTAATTGACATATGAGCTGACATCCATAATCAAATCTGGTTTAGCCATTCTTTGGTTGGTTTCAATTGTCCAGCTAGTATGCATATTGAGGGTAGGAAGGCCTTTTCTCCTGCATTTCCTATAGAGCTGAGCACACAATAGTCAGTCAATACATAGTTCTTTCAGTAGATTGTCAACTTGTTTATCCTTGCTGTAAACCAGCATGAGAAGAGAACAAGTCAATTTAACAATTGCTTAATTATTTTCTATTAGATAATGCATTGTGGAGGCATAGGGAACCCCCCAGTTGAGGAAAAAGTTGTGATGAAGAAAAAAAATGAGTGCAAAATAACTACTGCTGTGCAATTCGAGAAACAGAAATACAGGGCATCCGAAAGATGGGGAAAAATACATCTGGTTGGGAAAATTAGAAAAAATGAATGATACTGTTTCTATTTCAACAGACACTGTCAATTGCATTTTATCCATCTTGAGTTCAACTGCTTTATCATCAAACACAACTGAAAAACTGCAGCAAACTTATTTGGAAATGAAAGTCTGGGCCTCATCCTTGTATGCATTAGTAGGGCATGCCTTCTGTATCGTTTGGAATCCAGGTACTTATTCTGATGGGGCCCCTATGACATGGACTTCTCTTCACGCAATGTAGTTCTTTAGAAGTAAATCTCATAATGCAAATATATTTGTATTTAAATTTGGATATTCATATGTTTTAATTTTTAAAAAGCTAACAGATGTGTAGAGTGGAAAAGTGAAGAGTACACTTTAAAAAATCATCTGTGATCATTCCAGTGCCCATGCAGAGGTGTTTAACATTCCTCCCTCTGCACATCTCTCTGACCCAACATGACTGTAAGCATTTGCTCCCTTATCTCTCCCATCAGCCTCTGTTCAGTTACCTTTCAGTATCGTTCACACTATACATAGTCTTTTACCAACGAACATAAATCTTTTCCCTGTCTCAACAAAAAAGTGCTTGGTGTAATCATGCACCAGCAGTGCCGGCCATATTTTGCTGATTCTTTTTTTTTTTAATTTTAAACTACTAGGGATTAAATTAGTATTTGCCATATTGTTCCCATGAATAATTTTTGTCTCCCCTTTGAAGATAAACTATACCTTCTTCCTTTTCTTTATTGAGTTGGGGGAAAAAGATTTGAAAAGATTTGTAATTAAACTTATTATTCACTTCAATAAACTAATCTTTCATGAATCACTCTTTAACAAATTTGACATCTGTAATAAAACTCTGCTTTTACATACCCCTTTATGTGAGCCCAAATCTTTTAATATTCTTAGTGACGGAGCCAAAATAATTGTAGACTCTGTCAGTACAATTAGCATAAATGCCCTGAATAATTGGAAAACATCTACACTTTAAACTTCACTGTGGCCCATTTTGTCTTAGCATTTTGATCTTTCTTTTTTTGCGGGAGGAAGAATAAGCCAGTATGTTCCTCTTTTCTTGATCCTAATGGGAAATTCTATTTCTGCATATCTAAATACATATCTGACTCAACCCTATAGAAACTTTGCCCACATCTTTATCTCCTTCCCCATTCACTAGCTTCCCCACTCTGTAAAGTTAAAAAGAATTATGAGTGTCAGCCAAGAGAATGCTGGGCTGCGGAAGTGTGTGATTTGAAGATGTTGATGATAAGCACGGAGAATTACAACTACCCTCTTTAACTAGAATGCCATGTGTTTTCCTCACCACCCACAAAATCCCACTGGCAACTTAGAGGCATAGTATTTTGTTTGGGTCTGCATTTTACTGTTCCAATATGTTGTAATAGAGCAAGCATGTTCAATATATGAGGCAATTAATTAAAAAAATTTAGCTCATGTACTTTGGAAAGAAATCAGCTCAGTTCAGAAATATTAGAACAGTTTTAAAATCCCACTCTCTTAAACAAAAGAGGACTAATTCAGAGTCTGAATAACAAAGGTTGTTAAGAGATGAGTTACCTAAAACGCTGGTGAGATTAACTTCTTCAACAACTTTCGGAATACTTGACAGCCTTTGAACAAATAAATGTAAATGCTACTTTACATAATAGGTAGTTAATATATAGAATGCAGTACCCAAAGTAAAAGAAAAATAGTTTTATGATGGATTTAATTATATTCACTCATCTGAAGTTGATTCTATAGAGGAACACTACACTGTCCTATAAAAATACTCCCCTACCCTAGTCTTATTGCGAGAAAGAGGGTACTGAACTAAATTGACAGTGACTAAGTATTGTGGTTTATTTATCCTATTATTTTCAGTTAGTTATTAAGAGACTTGCTAATAATTCCTGTCTCATTTATTCTGTCTCTATGGAATATTTTTAGAGTACTAATGGGTGTTTAGTTCTTCGTAAGGTATAAACCAAACACATTTAAGATAGATCTAAAATTAAGGTGGCTTTAAACTCTGTGATAGCTGTAAGGCATCAGTGTCTATAAACAAAGTCAATCCAGGTACCATTTAGAGTTAGGGTTTATCAGTATGCACAGGAATTGCTCAAATTTTCTTTTCTTCTTGCTTCAAAGTATAATGGAAATGGTCAAGAGCTATGCATCAAACACACTGTTAGATACTTAGGGACATAGCAAATTGGTAGAAAATAAAATTTCTCCCCACCAGATTTCCAATCTCTTTAGTGAGAAGGCCTAGATTATAGTGGATTATGATCCAGCTATAAATGGCACATCCAAACAGAATTAGGAGGAGGAATGATGATTTGGCATGAAGTAATTTAAAAAGAAATTCTCGAGAAGAAAGAGTGTGAAGGAGGTCAAGGAGGAAGAGTAGGGAGGAAACATTGCAAGGCAGGGCAGAAGAGAGCAGGGCGAAGTGGCGTGCAGACAGTATAAGGACAGTGTGTAGGCATGAATTGTCATGAATATGGGAATGATGAAAAGAACTCTGGACTAAAATCAGAAGAGGTAAGTTTGAAATATTGCCTCTGATATTCTGCTTGTCCATCTATAAAATGGGAATATTTATACCTACTCTGAATGTCTTATGAAAAATATATTTGTGAAAGTGTCTCATATGTTGTAAATCTGAGCTTTTTTGTTGTGTTCATTGTTATACGTATGATGTTTGTGGAAGCAGGGTTGGAGAGAAGTGGAACAGGAGGCATAAGAAAGCTATTTCCAGTGAAGAGGAATTTAGACTTGCTTCAGGAGATAGAACTAGCCACAGGAAAAATTATGAAGTTCAATTAAATTTCAGTAATATTTACTGATATTGTAATATATGGTAGTGGTAGACATTCAATGTGAAGAAGACAGGTGTGGGCCTTGCCCTCTCCGAACTTATGATCTTTTCCCCAGAACCCTGTCCTCATGCCAAACCTACAGAATCTTAACCATTACCACAGTATTACCTGTATCAAAAATATTGTCTTAAACCATAACTTCTTGAAGCCTTAAACATGTTGGAAAAAATGACTAGGTATTAAATAACATAAAAATGACAGGTGCCTGGGGAATGTTTCTAAGCTTTTTACTGAGGAAGTAACACAGCAAAAAAGATATTTGAGGAATATTAGTTTGTTGGGAGTGTGAAGAACATATTATTGAGAAGTATAGCAAATAAATTTACTGCTTCATGAATATCTGAGTACTTTTCATATATCCCAGGGTCTTTTTCAACTAGCAGCAGCATGTTACTAATTCTGGACAATGGACTGTGAGCAGGTGTATTTCACTTGCAGACAACACGTTTAAGAGTTTGTGCATGGCCAGCTAGGCTCGTCTGCCCTGATGTGGCAACCTCGGAGGTTTCTGGTTGTGGTGGCGGAGACCCAAGATGGAAACAACTTGTGTCTCTGAATTACTTAACACGGGGAGCTGCTTTGAAGATACTCTCAGAACTGCAGCAGACTCTGAGCATGAAATTATGCCCTCTTGCCTTAAACCGAATGCTATCCTGACTCTTGCAGAGAAATAGGCCGGTGACAATAACGTCTGCTAAATGACAGGAATATTATTCTAGGGATGAGATGATATAGCCTTAGAGTTGGGAAATGCCTTGAATGCTCTGCTTATAGTTGCCAGCTTTTGCATGTCACTCTCTTCAACCTCTCACCTGTTAAAAGAAGGCTGAAAACCAATAAAACAATTTTTTCGTTAGTCTTTTCAAGATTATATACAAAAAATAAAAACAAAGCAAACAAACAGAACCAAATTCCAAGGATGGTAGTTTTGTGCATGAAGTTATGTTCACTGAGGGAAGACATAAATGTTGGATTATAATATCTGCACTGGGATATTCCACTGCAGCTTTTTCATATCCAGGTTGTCTTTCAATGACTGAATGTGCCAGAAATGACTCTGACATCTACTGCTATGTCATGTGGGCTTTGTTTACTGTATGGGCAATTTCTCAATGAAGAGAGGTATTTCAATTATTCCCAGTAGCCGTGTGCCTATTGACACCTTGATGCTGTATAGGAAAGAGTGAGTGAGCTTTAGCCTCTGGAGCTAAACACATTTTATCAAGAAACAATTTCAGCAATTGACTCTCATCTGGTCATGTTACTTATATCTTGTTATCTCTCAAGCGCCCTGTAATTAAAGCAGGTGTGTGTCCTCTTAAATTACAGATGTGGCAACTGTAGACATTGTAGTAAGTTTTAACAGGAGACCCTAGTGACCTGCAGATTCAGTAATTACAATGAAGCGACTGGTGTGAGTGTTTGGCCAGGGAGAGTGTCAAAATGGGCAAATATATTCCAAAGTGATGGGCTTACAGGATATACCCTAACAGAACCAGGAGAGTTTTCAAACAAAATCACAAAGATCTCTCCCTCCCTCCCTCCATCCCTCCCTCCCTCCTTCCTTTCCTCTCTCTGTATCTCTTTTCTCTCCCTCCCTCTCTGTAAATAGACTAAAGCAGAATTCAATTTTAGATATTTTCACAATATTCAATGTAACAAGTAAGAGGCCTTCTTGCTATTTTAATAGCTAATATTTTAATAATCTAGTGACCCAAAATTGTTTTGATGGCAGTTTGGGGGCTACATTTTGCATTTTAATTGGATGAAAGTCATGTTCTACAATTCTTGAAGGTTGTGGAAAGGTAAAGACAATTGAGGAGGAAGGAAGAAACTGTTGAGGTGAGTGAAAAGAAGGTAAGAAGGAATATGTGACAAACAGGACCCAAAAGGAAGAACCAGAAGAGGAGTTAAGGTATTTGTCTTGAGGCAAATGGAGAAGGGGAAAATAAACAGCTTCCTCTGAATACATATGCTTTGCAAAGGTAATTTCACCTAAAGAATATGCAGCATTGTGGCTGCGTTCAGTGCTCTTATATTTACTTTTTAAGAGGAACATAAAACAATCTTCTCAAGTTATTCTAGAGCAAGAAATATGTAGTAGATGTTACTGGTTCCCTCAGTCCCCTTATATATAGAAAGCAACCCCTGTGCATTTGGATGGCTTCTGACCTCAACCTCCTTTCAGCTTCTCTATCTACTTTAAGGAATTCTCTTAGGCCAGTGGTTCCCAACCCCCAGGCCACAGACACGGACCAGTACCACTTTGTGGCCTGTTAGGAACCGGACTGCACAACAAGAGGTAAGTAGAGGGTCAGTGAGCTCCTCCTCTTGTCAGAACAGCAGGGGCATTAGATTCTCATCAGAGTGGGGACCCTCTCATGAACTGTGTATGCAAGGGATCTAGGTCACACACTCATGAGAATCTAATTTCTGACGATCTTGATCTGTGGTGGAACTTTTTCATCCTGAAACCATTCCCCCCACACTCCTCTCCATTCTCATGGAAAAATTGTCTTCCATGAAACTGGTCTCTGGTGCCAAAAAGGTTGGGGACCCCTGTCTTATGCCTTAGCTCTTTTAGCCCAAATTAGATGCAGCCTTGATGCATGAGGGAGAAGCTCTCAGGGTTGGGGCAACTATCACTTATGGGCTGGGACAGAGGCTGAAAGCCCCAGCTTTCTGTCCTGCTGTGGTGCCATTAAAGTTTTTTTCTACTTGGCTCCTGAGGAACTCCAGCAGGAATAAGCCTCAGATGTCCACAGTGATAATCAGCTCAAAACTCATCCTGATTTGCTTTGCTTCTTTTCTGAACCCTCTCTGCTCCTTCACTTCGGCTTCCTGGGATTCCATCCAAATAACCTCAGTTCACTAAACCCTGGTTTCAGTTTTAGTTTTGGGGAAATCCAAATTAAGATACACTATTTTCATCATAAAATGTTTTGCAAACTCAACTCCCCTGTGCATTATATCTAATTTTTCTTTCTTTTTTTTTTTTTTTTTTTTTTTTTTTTTTTTTTTTTTTTTTTTTTTTTTTTTTTTTTGAGATGGAGTTTTACTCTTGCTGCCCAGGCTGGAGTACAATGGTGCCGTCTTGGCTCACTGCTACCTCCACCTCCTGGGTTCAAGTGATTCTCCTGTCTCAGCCTCCCAAGTAGCTGGGATTACAGGCACCTGCCACCATGCCTGGCCAATTTTTGTATTTTTATTAGAGACAGGGTTTCACCGTCTTGGCAAGGCTTGTCTGGAACTCCTGACTTCAGTGATCTGCCCGCCTCGACCTCCCAAAGTGCTGTGGTTACAGGAATGAGCCACTGCAACCAGCCCATTTTATCTAATTTTAAAAATGTTTTTGGAATAAGTTGGATTGAAATATACAAGACACAGATCGTTAGAGGAAGGAAATCAGAATGATGAGACAAACTCTTTTCCTTTCTACATCTTTTTTTTATTGGGCAAGCTAGATGCTCACTGGTTCTTTCAGGGTTATTATCAGAAGTGCTAATTGGTTAGCACATACACAGTTTATTATAACATTACAGGGGAAAATGTATTATTTTTATTTCTTTTTCCTGAGCCCCCACAACTATTGAGAACCGTTTAACCTCTAAGTTATTAAGGATTTTTTTTTTCTTTAGAGATGACAATGCCTGATGATTTCTATGTCCTTAGGGCAAGGGTAAATCTTGGTGTGCAGCCTGAACCAAACAGATAAATATAATTATTATTTCTGTATATTTGATGATGAAAGGGTTTCAGGCTCCACAGACTGATCTTTCTGTCGCCAACTGTGTATTGCTGAAATTTTGATTAAAGGCTCACTGAAGTAGTTTATCAGTATTTGTTTGGTTTCAGAAAGTAAAATATGTGAGCTCAATATGAATGACAGACTACATCCATCGAGAGCATTTGTTTCTTCAGTCTGGGAAACTCAAAATCCTTGCTGTAGATAATGTATGAGGAAGATATTTTCTTTTCCCAGATTTGCATAGAGCTCAATAGTCCCCTGATTCCAGACATATTATGTTCTGTAGTAGCTTTCCTTGCCTCCATCTTCCTCCTGCAAATGTGAATCTGCTAGAATACAGACATCATTTAAAAAATAATTTAAACCCTTCAAATTCCCCTGTCTGGAAAATGTGTACACAATTTGTAACAGAGAAGCCCAAAGTGTTGCTGAAGAAAGCCAAAATATTTTGCTGACTTTTTGAAGAGATCATTTCTAGGCAAGGGAAAAAAATACTGATCTTGATAAAAGGAAAAAAAAAAAAAGAATGAAAAAGCAGGTTCTGATTTTTAAGTAATTCTATAGAATAATAAGCAATTCTTTTGTATTTTAAGAAATTTCTTTAAAGATACTAAAATGGGTGAGAAGGAGAAAGACATTACAATAGCTCTTAATTATTTTTTTAGTCAAAGAAACTAAAGTTAGGGGCACTATAATAAATTTGATGTTGTCTCTGTCTGAGAGAAAGATGAGAAAGAGAAGGTGGAGAGGGTAAAGGAAGGGAGAGGAGAGAGAGGAAGAGAAAGAGAAAGGAGAGAACATACACACATAAGCACACACACACACACACACACACACACACACACAACTTGGTGGGAGAGTAAACAAAAACAAGCAAACAAAACCACAACAAAAACCCTTCCAGATAGTCGAGTGGTGACTTCAGGTTTAGTGCATACTCCTCAGTCCCTAAATTGAAAGCGTTAATAAATACAAATAAACTTTTGATAAGTCTCAGCTATTTACATCTGTGTATGAAATTTGAGGTATTTATCCTAATCAAGCCTTTTAACATTGAGAATTTTGAGTCTTTTCATTTGATCATTATTGTGATGAACCTGAGCCTCCGTCATTCTGTATGTACACACCATGTGCACAAGTGATTATAAAATGAAAAACAAACATCAAAGACGAATGCCTTGATTTCTTTCTGTAGAACAAAATGGAAAGAGGCAGATATTCACCATCTATTGTAACTTTGGTGGTTTTCTAAATTGCCTGCAATATGCCAGCTTCTTTGTTCAGACCTTTTAAAATAACACAAACAGACAACATGCAGAACATTTAGAGTGAAGCCTGACAGTGCCTTTTCAGCTGATGAGACGACTTGGGGATAAGAAAATAAATAATATAAAAACAACCTGCACAATATGAATTAGAAAGAAAATACCTGTTTCTACCTTTTCAATTTTTGGGCTTTTCTACGTTTGTAATATAATCTGTCTATTTTGAAATGGTGGCTATGTCCTTTTTTTTCTTTTATTTTCTGTCTTTCTCTCATTTAAAGAAAAAACAACCCACAGTCCTTTCTATGTGTGGGATAAGTAAGTAAACAGTGAGGTATGTGATTGGTGCTGTAGTTATTTTGAAAAGGTGTATTACTTGACAAAATAGTCTGTAATGATTTGAGCCTATTGTGTATATCTGTGTTTGGACACTTCTTTAAAAGTGAGCTTTTGATCTGATGGACCATAATAACTTCTTCCTTAGCAAATCCCTCTCAGATACTGAATTATTGGGCCTCCACTACAGTTATGGTTTATTGGGTAAATCATAGTATGACTATACCAAGCCAAAAGTTATGGATAGCTCAATGTCCATGTTAGCTGCCTACAAATCTTCCCATGATTTTATCGAAAACAATTACCAGAGTGTATAAGCTCATGGGAGAGTCAAGTGATTCCCCTTGGATGAGTATAATGCCATGCCTGCTATTCTTTCCTTCATTTTTTTAAATTAGAATATGGCAATAGATCTGAGAGACCAGTGTTGCAAGTTTGTCTGGCCAACAAAAAAACTGAGTTTTAGTGCATTGAATGATTCACCCAGGGCCTTGGAGCTTTTGGGATGGAGAGCTTTGCTGTGTCTTCTGGGCAGCTGCTTTCTTCCCCACAGACTCTTTATGACAGGTATAGAGTGAAGAGATTTAAGCTTGACATTTGGCTTGAAGGAAAAGGAGTCTAATATGGTGTTTCAGTGTCAGTAATGTTCAAGTTTGGTCATATTTTGAGACCAGCAAAAGAAAAACCATTTTAAGAAATTAATTAGAAGAGGGTGGTAATGTGAAAAGGAGGAATTAGTAATTTTGTTTAAGAACTGAAGTTTTGGATTTGGAGAGGTACTTGGCAAGGGTCTTCATTGCAACCACAGGTATAGAACTAGAGGCCAGCTCAATAATGTCACTTACAAGTGTTTTTCAGGCCACATTTATGTATTTCTTGAAATAAGCTTCTTAAAAACAGTCCTGGCACTGTGGCTCACGTCTGTAATCCCAGCACTTTGGGAAGCTGAGGCGTGAGGATCACTGAGGTCAGGAGTTCGGGACCAGCCTGGCTAACATGGTGAAACCCTGTTTCTACTAAAAATACAAAAATTAGCCAGATGTGGTGGCAGGCACTAGTAATCCCAGTTACTCAGGAGGCTGAGGCAGGAGAATTGCTTGAGCCCAGTAGGTGGAGGTTGCAGTAAGTCAACTTGCACTCCAGCCTGGGTGATAGACTGTCTCATACAGAAACAAACAACAAACACAACAAAAACTACCACAAAACAGGTTTTCATACCAGTTTGTTCTGGGGACTATACTCCGGAATTTTTCAAGATGTGCTGGAATGTGACCTTATCAGAGTGACTAAATTAAGAATTCCCAGGCCAAGTGTGGTGGCTCATGCCTGTATTCCTAGCACTTTGGGAGGCCAAGGCAGGTGAATCACCTGAGGTCAGGAGTTCGAGACCAGCCTGACCAACATGGAGAAACCCCATCTCTACTAAATTTACAAAAATTAGCCAGGTGTGGTGGTGCGTGCCTGTAATCCTGGCTACTTGGGAGGCTGAGGCAGGAGAATTGCTTGAACCTGGGAGGTGGAGATTGCGGTGAGCTGAAATAGTGCCATTGCACTCCAGCCTGGGCAACAAGAGCGAAACTCCATCTCAAAAAAAAAATTTCCAACATTTTCTCCAATTAAAGACATAGAGACTACATTTTATTTCTCTTTGCCTTTTATTTTGCCTTTATGTTCTTGCTGATAAAATTATATCCCAAATATTTTTTATGCTCTTGGAAGTTAAATGTTCACTGATAGACTTCTATGTACAAAGGATTCAGCTTTGCATTGCTGGGTATAATGACAGAAATAAGATATCCCTGCTATATTAGTTTTTAATTGCCCTTTAACAAATTACTTCAAAGTTAGCAGCTTAAAATAACACCCATTTGTTAGCTCATAATTCTGTAGGTCAAAAGTCCAATAAAACGTGGCTGGGTTCTCTACTCAGAGTTTCACAAGGGCAAAATCCAGGTGTCAGTTGTGCTATTTTCTTGTCTGGAGGCTTTGGGAAAGATTCCATTTCCCAGGTCATTCTTGGCTGAATTCAGTTCCTTTGATGCAGCATTGAGGTTCCTGTTTTCCAGTTGGCTTTCCTATCAGAGATTGTTCCCAGTTCCTAGAGGCTGCCTGCATGCCTTGTCCTGTGGTCTCTTCTATCTTCAAACTGGCAATGGAGAACTTCTCACGCATTAACTCCCCTGTGTACTTTAAGTCTCTGACTTCCCTTTCTGCTTGGATAAAAAGTTCTGCTTTAAAAAAGCTAATGTAATTAGCTCAGGCCCACCCAATTATTAATCTTCCTATCTAAATGTCAACTGATTTAGGACCTTAATTTCACTTGCAAGGTCTTTTCACAGCAGTGCTTAGGTGATGCTTGATTGAATAATTTGGAGAAGGTGTGTGTACGCCAGGGGCAAGGAATAGTGGAGCTTTGTCTTATAATTTTGCCTACTACAGCTACCCTAAGGGAACTTAAGATCCATTAAGATGGATAAAACAAAGATGTAAAGAGATAAGGTGCAAGTGGTATTACAGGAGTCATAGAATAAAAATGCACCAGATATTATAAGAGTGCAAAAGAAGGATAAACCACTTTTGCACAGGAAAATCTGCAGAGGTTTCTCGAAAAGGACCTGGAAGTATGGGCAGTATTTTTGTTTATGAAGATAAGGAAAAGATACCCCAGGCAGAGACAGTAGCACAAACAATGGCACAGAGATGATAATGTGAAGACCATTTGGGAAAAGGTTGGCAGCACTGTGTAGACAGAGCATGAAAAATGTATGGAGTGGTGAGAGTGGAACGACAAATGTAACCTCTGTTTGGGAAGGGCTTTGAATGCCAGCAGATTAATTTGTCTCTAAGTTGGTGGAAATGGTTTATTAGTGAACATCATTGAATACTGGAGAGATCTGATGGGAGTTATACTTTAGAATGATTGATAGTAGAATAGAAAAAGTTTGGAGTGGGTTGAGATCTTCCAGGGAGGCTCTCTAGCAATATCCTAGAAAGTAATGAGAAAGTCCAGGCACAGTGGTCTATACCTGTAATCCCAGCATTTTACTCGGGAGGCTGAGGCAGAAGAGTCCCTTGAAGAGGAGGCAGAGGTTGCAGTGAGCCGAGATCACACCATTGCACTCTAATCTGGGCGTCAGAGCAAGACTACATCTCAAAAAAAAAAAAAAAAAAAAGAAAGAAAAAAGAAAGTAATGACAAACTCAACTTAGGGAAAGTGGAAATAGAAAAAAGAGGATGGATGCATGTGATGATAGAGTTTGTAAATTCAAAACCAGATTGGATATATGGAGAGAGAAGAATGAGAAATTGACTTCACTTTGAGCCCGTTCTCATAAGCAGAAATGGGGACATTGGAAATACTTGTTTTGGAAAGAAAATTTGACGATATAGGTTGTACATAGTTCAATTTAGGTGGAATCCTTGTTGAAAGTGTTCTTGGTTCTCACCATCAAAATAAGACTGTCAGGAAGGAGAGAGCCACAGCCATACTGGACAAAGGGATAGTAAAACTAACAGGGATCTAAGACTGCCAGGAATGGGCCAAATATGAAATTAAAATAAATCCAGTCATGGCAGTAGAAACGTGCTAAATGCCTGGTAGAGGAGATGCTTGGAGTCTCAGGTAATCATTGTGGAGAAGTCAGAGGCCATAGACACAGGAGACAAGGTCTAGTTTCTCAGGTGGAAGGAATTAGTAAGAACTAGTTCAGAGACAAGAGACCCAGCTACCTCCTGGAAAACTCATGCATTATTCAGAAATGATTCATACAAGTCGTCCAGATATATAGGTGACATGAGTTGGGGAGGGCTTACGTCTGCCAAGTCACAATTTCTATGGGCTCACAGTAGACACACTGGAGGTAGAACTAATGTTGATCTCATGGTCTAGAATGGATGGTGTCAATGAAGTAATATAGATTAGCCACCTTGGAAACACATGACACCGTCTATAAGGTGACGGTGTTACTATCATATTTACAATTGAAAGGGGATAGACAAGGCTAAGACTATGATTTAATATACTGATTTTCGAAGGATGGTTAATCAAAATTTTCTTACAGGAAGGTAGAAATATGGTTCTGTCCCTTAGAAAAGTGAATTAGATTCTGTGTTCCATAGAATTTTGAGGGAAAAGAGGAATGAGATTTTAGGTATATGGTAAGTGTAGTGAGCAAATTGTTATAACTAGTCTCACTGAATTTTTTGTAGAAAGAAAGAAAAAGTGATGGATTAATGACAGGGCAGGCTTGCTGGTTTGCTTATTTTAAAGAATCTAGTAGTCTCTCTTGTTTTTAGATGGAAGAGAAATAGCCAGCAAAACTACTGCAGAGAAGGATGGAGGGGCTATCAGATGGTATGAAGTCCTGGAGGAGACAGAGACAAAAGGATGAGCTTGGAAGAAGTGGCGAAGAAGTTAGTGCGATTCTCCTCTCTAGTACAAGTAAAGGCTTAAGTTCTTCCTAAAATAGGTACAACACATCATACTCAATTAGCAATGTCCAAAATGTCCATCCAAAATATTTAATGTCTCCTTCATAAAATCTGCTTTTGAAAATACTTACATGCTAGTAGATACTTGTACTTAATATTTGGACTTAGATATCCAAACTTTCCATTGAAGTCTTTTACTGGCCTTGTCTTTGGGAGGCTGGAGAGAGAGGATGGGGCTGTCTTTGGAATTCCAGTTTATAGCTTCTTGGTTACCCCATGGAGTGGAGTAAGGCAGAGGCCCCAACACCAAGCCAGGTAGATCAGAGTCCTAAGTGTGAAGTCAAGGGGAAGAGATGAGGCACCAGCTGGAAGACGAAGTAGAGAATCAGCTGCCCAAAGCTGAAGAACTGATCTAGTGAGGAAGAGAGGAGGAACTATAGTAAACTGCCAGAGCAAAACCAGAGATGTGAGCAGGCATGGCTAAATGGTTGGATTTGTTTAAAACAATTATGCTTCAATTTAGTTCATGACATTTAGTTTCTTTCCTAGTATTGCATCAGAGATGTTTATACAGAGTCACAGAAAGTCTTAAATTGGCAGACTCCTTTTTAACATTTTCCAAGGCCTTTCATGCCCTATTCTCTTTCCTTTTTTTTAATAGGCATCTTTATCTATTCAACCAAAAGCAATTCTTCTTTGTTTGTTTATCACATAGCCTCCATTTATGCTGGAAATTTCCTCCTAGGACCATCTTCTAAAACACTTCACCATGCCAGGAGTTTCTGAAATCCCACTTGTTCTGTGCATATAAGTTGGAAGAATTATGGAACCTTCTGCCAGCTGCCTTTTTAATCTAAATAAAAGATTGTGACATTCCCTCCACCTTTCAGCCTCCAATAGTCACTTCACCTTTTGTCATATATCAGGTGAAGAGTCTTTGTGAATATAACTTTAAAAAAATATGTATCTATTCAGTGCTGTGGCTTATCCCTGTAATCCCAGCACTTTGGGAAGCCAAAGTAGACAGATCATTTGAGGCCAGGAGTTTAAGAACAGCCTGGACAACATGGCAAAATGCTGTCTCTACTAAAAATACAAAAATTAGCCAGGCGTGATGGCAGGCATCTGTAATCCCAGCTACTCTGGAGGCTGAGGCAAGAGAATCCTTTGAACCCGGGAGGCAGAGGCTGCAGTGAGCCAAGATACACCACTGCGCTCCAGCCTGGGCAACAGAGTGAGACTCCATTTAAAAAAAAGAAGTCTCAATTCTATCCCATCATGATCAAAAGATTTAAATTACAAATTTAAAATTTGTAATTTTAAATTTTAAGTCCTTGGAGCATATTTAAATCTCTTGATCTCAGGTGAATGCAGTATAATGTAATTTGTTCATTTTATTTAACATATATTTCTTGAATGCTTACTATTTTCCTAGGGTGGTAGAATGCTAGTGGAGGTGGTGATGGCGTTTGTGTGAGTGTGTGTGTGTATGTGTGTAGAGGGTGGACATCTAAGTAGAGGAAATAATGTTTGCAAAAGCAGAGGCATTCCTGGAGAAATTTCAGTGGGTAAACAGTGGCCAGAACACAAAATGCATGGATGTCTTGTTATGGACAATTAATCCAGTCATATTTGTCGAAAAGGAGCTAAGATGTTATTCTGAAGTATTTGGACTGTATTCCAAAGGCCATGGGGAAGCCACAGGTTTTCAACAATGTGATCTCCATGAAGACAAGATCTAAACCTTTTTTAAAAACATCCCATAGTGTCTGAGACTTCAGAACTAGCTAGTGAAAGTTTTTGCTAAAATAAATTATACTTAATTCATGTGAAGTATATGTAATGCAGGGCCAATATCGTGACTGTACTGTACTAGGGAGAGACAAGAATCTGGGGCAAACTGTGGACCACTGATAACATTCACATAAAAGATGGTAGAGATCATAGGGTTATGGATGGCTTTTACTTTTGTCTTCATACTTCTGATCATTTTGCAGTATCTTAAATGAATGTGAATTACATTTATCATTTAAAAAAACCCATAGACCTTATTATAAACAGAAATAGAAATGACTGACTAACACGTCTATGGTGTGCTTTTTAGAGAGTATAAGATAGAGTTGAGGAACATTTTGAAAATACTGGACTTGGATAAACGAAGGATCTCTTGATGCCACACGTTTATGTTTCATGTGGCTTAGATTTATTGAGTTGGATTTAGATTGCTGTGTTCTGATAAGGCCACAGGGTAATCCCAGGCCTCTGTAGGTATTCGGGCTGGGGCAGTGTATTAGTCCATCTTCATGCTGCTGAATAAAGACATACCTGAGATTGGACAATTTACAAAAGAAAGAGGTTTAATGGATTGACAGTTCCATGTGGCTGGAAGCCTCACAATCGTGATGAAGGCAAAGAGGAGCAAGTCACATCTTAGGTGTATGGTGGCAGGCAAAGAGAGAGAGTTTGTACAGGGAAACTCTCATTTTTAAAGCCATCAGATCTCGTGAGACTTACTCACTATCATGAGAATAGCACAGGAAAGACTGGCCCCCATGATTCAGTGACCTCCCACATATGAATTGTGGGAGATACAATTTGAGATGAGATTTGAGTGGGGACACAACCAAACCATATCAGTCAGTCTCCCTAATAGACATTTGGGACATTGAGGTTTTCATGTAGGGAAATGACGTTTGTAAGAAGAGCCTCAAATAGGCTATGAGAAAATTACTCTAGCTCTGACCTCATTGTTTTTCAGGCCAGCCCTTTACAGGAGACAATGGTGCAGGAACCTTGAGGTACATCCTTCAGGGACAGGAGAAAACCACCTACTAAGGGCAGCAAGTAGGAAGCTAGACCAGAACCATTCACCCATAGAGGGCTATAAGCTAACAATAATGGAACTGTATTTCAGACATTAGACTATCTAGTTGCTTGTTATTCTCTGTTTACTCCCTATTATCCTTGTTTAGTGATATCCTTGTTTAGTGTATCCTATCTCTGTTTTATCTGAGCTAGGTTTTGGGAGAACTGAAAAAACAAAGTTGTATTTTCACACTTGGGCTAAAAAATGAAATGGGGCCACTCTGCTTGGCTGTGGTAACAGAACTTTGTATGAATTCATGACGGAAACATGAATCTTAGGGTACAGGTGGGAGGCTGTGAATTCCAGACATCCCTCCCTAGTAGTGATTCTCTCTGTTACTGTGAAGGATTAGGGTCTGACCTTTTTCAAGGTATCTGCATATGTAAGTTAGTGCCTGTCTGAGGATACAAAAGGGGAAAGAGCAGAATAAAGTAAGACTTGATGTTTCGGTTTGCCTAGTTAAAGAGATCCTGGTGCCATGAACTGAAATAAGGCACTCATGAAGGTCAAGTTTTATGGGGGAAGGACTTGGATATGCTAAAGATGAAGTATCTTTGTGCAGGTGCAGTTGTCCAGGAAGCAGTGGGACCTGACTTAATATGATGAAAGACATAGGGTTAGGAACTAGAACTCAGGAAGTCACATCTCAATAGGGGGTGAGAATACCAGTTATACTACCACATGGCATTGCCGTATGAACAAAATCAATAACCACAACACTGGATAGATTCTGAAAAAAGGCACTATGTCCAGAGTTGGATAATAAATGTAAAGGCACTTATGTCCAGAATTGGACAGTGTTACTGTTATTAAAAATAATAACCAGTAGCTCTGTGTATTCTACTATCTGTCACCTTCACATTTCTGCCATGTATTATTATTCTTTCTGTTCTTAGAAGCACTTTTAATTATGTTATTGTCAAACCTAAAGCAAAGATTTATTTGGAGAACTCCATTGTCACTGAGTAAGGAACTTTTTAGTTTCCGGAGAGAATTGGGCTTAGGATGTAATAACGAAAGCTTAAATATAGCATGGTCTCAAATCTCTCAAATATCTACATCAGTGTTTTAAAAAATTTTTACTCCTTAAAGTCTGGTAACTTTTGGTTTCATCTGAGGACTAAGAAAGCTACTCACATTTGGAATTGGAGGAAGGAAATAATTTCCTTTGAAACACCGCAAAATCACTCCATGTTGCTAATACTATAAGGCTTTTTTTCTCATTCAGTTTATCTGGAGAAAAACTGATTTGCATATGTTTGCATCTATTTGCATGTTCAATTCAAGTGACTTCCAACTCAAAGTATATAAGATGAAACAAATTAACTCTTTGTTTTAACCTGCTGTGATTCTTGTCTAATGCTGTGTGGTGGATTTGGAAATTTTAAGTGCCTTTGAAATTGGTGAAGAATTCAAGAAGTGCAGAGGTGGGCATTCAGGATATCATGCTGGCCTCAGGGGCTCAGGGGCTGAGAGCTGGGAAGCCACAAGAGGCCTGAGAGAGTGTCAAAATGGGCAAATGTGTCCCCAAGCATGAGCTTACAGAGCACCCCTTAATTGAACAAGGGAAATCACAGAGGAAGATTTTGAGAGACTGCCATCTGCAATCAGGGACTTAGAGCTACTAGAGGCGAAGCTTGTCCTTGGTCCTCTGCCCTTGACATCACTGCCCTCCTTTCAAGGATCCTCAAGCATGTCTTTAATTTTTTACAAATCTATATTGTAAAAGGATGGCTTATCTTCATATTACATGTTCACTAGACACATTATGGAAAAGAAAATCTTCTCTGAACTCTTTTCCCCTAATACATGTGTATACATATACAGATGTGTGTGTGTGTGGGGGGGTGGGGGGGTAGCATATCCATCCAACCATAGGAAATAAAATGTTAGAGGAAATTTTAGGTTCTTTGGAAAACCAGTAAATATATTTTCCCCCGGGAGTAGGTGGTCTTTGAAGCCACTACAACTAAACCATAAAGACAGTTCCTTCTTTACCTTCTTTTGGGGCCAGACTCTAAGGCTGCTTTTGTCAGGGCAGTAGCCACTTGCCACATGTAGCCATTGTACATGTAAAATGTGGCTGAATTCTTCTGTGTTGAGATATGCTGTAAGTATAATATACATATTGATTTCTTTTTTTTTTTAATGGAGACAGGGTCTTACAAAGCAGGATCTCACAAGACAGGGCCTCAGTAGCCTAGGCTGGTCTCAAGCTCTGGAGCTTAAGTGATCCTCCTGCTTTAGCCTCTCAAAGTGTTGGTATTATAGGCATGAGCCACTGCACCCAGCTACACATTCATTTTGAAGCCTTCCTGTTAGAAAAAGAATGTCAAATTTTTCATAAATAATTTTTTAAAAATACATGTTGAAATGATATTTTTGATATACTGGATTAAGTAAAATATATTATTAAAATAAATATTTTCTCTTTCTTACTATTTTTTAAAATGTGACAACAGGAAAACTTGAAATTATTTATGTGGCTTGCATTGTTGCTCATACAACATTTCTGTTGGGCAGCACTCCTCCAAGGGAAACGTTTTGCTAAGGAGAAATCTTGAGTAAAAACTGAGAGTCCATGCTGGGGCTGTGGTGGGAAGTAATTGCGACCTATTGCTCACACGCCAGATTATTGCTGTCTGCAATATGAATATCAGATGTCTTAAAATTATTTTAATGTGGATTTCGCTTGCTTTTCCTTTCTTTCTACCCTGTCTATGTTTCTGCTATCATCCAATGTAGAGATAAGAAAAAGCCAGTTTCCTCAGCTTCATGCCTAAGTAAATGGATTTAGTTGAAACACAGTTTCTCCTGATGACTGGTAGAAACTAATTAGGTTTTGTCATTTATTCACTTGGAATTTGTCTCATTGAAACCTTGCTACTCTACTTAACCTACTTCTAGTTGGCAAATATCTGCTGCCATGTTAGGTTATGCTTTTTTGCTTAAATTAACTCCTAAATAATATAGCATAGCAGATACAGGAGAATGAGTGGGGAAGGAAAAGTTATTCACTTTTTTTTTTTTAATACAAGACTGATTTTATTATATTGTCGGAGAAATAAGTTAGATTGCTCTGGCAGTCTCAATAAATCACACATGAAGTCGTCTTTTTTTCTCTAAATTAAATTTTTATTTAAATAAAAGTGTTATGTTTGTATTTGAGCTGACAGCTAAATCTGATAATTAGAGTGCATGAAGTTGGCTTTGATTGGCATTGTAATTGGATTGTCATTGGGCTGAGAACCTATTATCTTTGGATCATGCCCCATGAAATCTGTTGAAGAAACTTTGCTGCCAGTCATTAGAGCCACCATCTTGGCTTACAAATTAGGTTTGAAAGGCTTCTTACCACTGGGAATGTAATTTAAACCACTGCAATTGCACTCCCATTAATTAAAATTATATTAAAATTATGGTTCATTTTCTAAATTTTTTTTGTATTTTATTAGACATACTTATTACTAAATGCTTAACAAATTACATAGCGGTGCTTAGTAAAATTATGTTTCATAGATAATCCATCTCTTTAGCACATGTTACTCAGCATCAGTAGAATTAGTCAGTGTTAATCATTAAAGGATATACTATTTATATTTTTCATTACAGGTTTCAGAAAGAAATGTTTCCTTTATTTCAACATCACATGTAGGATCAGCAATGTCTACTGTAAATTAAGATCCAGCCTGCCAATAAAGAAATATGCAGCTTTGCTTTAAGGAGATGTCATCCGTCATGATCACAGTTCTTCCTACCTTAATTTCTTTCTTTTCTAAAACAATAGAAGACGGAAGTCTTTTTTGTCCCTGTTTTTCTGTTTTGGATAGAAGATTAAGGAAAAATAAAAAGCACACATGTGCCAAAATCTATGCTGTTCCTTATTGCTATTACTGTCTGCTAAAAGCAGATCAGCACTGATTAAGACAGAAAAGGAGCTTGTAAGGACTGGCAATGAGAATGAGGTGGGAGATGGTGGGTAAGGCAGGTCTGTCGCAACTGCCAGAGAGCAAGATGTGTATGATGGGGTCCACGATACATCCTTTCTGACTCATGTCCTTCAGTCTGCCCAAAGCACTTTAGATACTATGGGCATCTGCCACTGTCTCGTATATGGATGTGAAAAGCTAAGAGGCATACTTCCTGAGATACAGAATCAGGCAGAAATCCTAGTATTTACTTCTCCTGTTTATTGCCCCTCATCTCTTTTGTGATTGATATGATTATTCAGGAATATCTCCTCGTCCCTCAATTTCTTAACTATGGATAACTTTGAGGTGATAGTTTGGCAACTTGGATGCAAATATTTAATGATTTTTAAAAGGATAAAATAATGTTTTCAAATTTATACTGTTGTCATTTAGATTATACTGAATATCTGTACCTCTCCTCTGCTCTCTCAGCTACATTTTTAGTGTACCTATTTCCATTGTTGCTTCTGTTTCTAGCTTCAGTGTTTTTGCCTCCCGTGCTTCAGTGTGAGGCATGGGACGATTTTATATGTCCAAGTGTCCAAGTTCCATGGCTGTGTAGAATGTAGGTCTATGTCTGATCCTAGAGATCCAAAACACATGTAATAGATGCTCAATAAGTGTTAAATTGAGTTGAATTGAATTTGAAGTCTAAAGATTACAGGATTAATTAGAGCCAAATCCCAGATAGGCTAAACTATCATATTGGGTGGCAGGGTATAGTTGATAAAGTCTTTCATGGCTTGTTTTATTCACTCCCCCATATGATGTTTTAGAGATGATTTAGGGTGAATACTGCTATCTGCTTTCCCATTCCTCTTTTCTTAATAGATGAGGATATTGCAGGTCAGAGAACTGAGAGATCAAAAACACAGTTACTGAATAAGTAGCAAAGCTGAGACTAAACCTCAAAACTTTTTTCATGTTCAGTGTGCTTTCCATTCTCCCATGCTGCTCCCTTTTGTAAGAAGGGAGCACATACATCCCAAAGTGAGGGAGAATGTCTCACTTTCCTTCTTATTCCCTGGTGGAAGAGGAAACTGGAAGACAATTAGCCATGGATTAAAGATCCTCATGAATGTTTGGGCCCTGTGACCCTTTGAATTCCTTTCAAAGACTATATACAGATGTGTAATCATATGAGGACTTATTTAATGACAGCCAACTTTTAATAAGCCAAAATGAGCCAGGCATAGTGTTCAGCATTTTTCTTATCTTTCCCCATTTAAGTCTCAGAACAATTCAGTGAGGTATATTCTTACAGTTACTCTCCCCTGAAACAGATGGTGAAATGAGGCATGGGAGGATTTTATATGTCCAAGTGTCCAAGTTCCATGGCTGTGTAGAATTTGGATCTATGTCTAATCCTAGAGCTCTTTGTCTACACTGCTTTGCTCACTGTCCAATCTGTGTAGTGTTATTTCATACAGAGACAACCAGGAAATGATCGAAATAGGGGAATTATTTAGAAAAACATCCTAGAAATTCTACAAATGATACTTTAGATATAGATGATGGATATCGAAAGAGGATTGCAATAAAATTGAAATCTATAAAATGCTATGATCCCACCTTGTAAATATATGCCCATGGAAAAATATCTGGAGGGATTATAGCTCAATTTTTTCTTTTTCTTTTCTGTATTTTCTATTTCCCTGCAATGAACATACCTAATTGTGTCATTTTCTTTTTTAAGCTAAAGTACATTAATTGGAGAGTAGTTTAGAACTTTTGAAGCACTCAAGTAGCATCAAGGAATTATCATGAGGTGTGTCAAAGCAAAGTGAATTCCACTTGGATATGGTTTGGCTGTGTCCCTACCCAAATCTCATCTTGAATTATAGCTCCTATTATCTCCATGTGTCATGGGAGGGACCCAGTGGGAGGTAATTGAATCATGGGGGCAGGTTTTCCCCATGCTCTTCTTGTGATAGTGAATAAGTCTCACAACATCTGATGGTTCTACAAAGGGCAGTTCCCCTACACATGCTCTCTTGCCTGCTGCCATGTGATTTTGCCCCTCCTTTGCCTTCTGCTATGATTATGAGGCCTCCCCAGCCATGTGGAACTTTGAGTTAATTAAACCTCTTTTTCTTTAAAAATTACCCAGCATTGGATATTTCTATGAAATAGACTAATACAGTGACTTGGTACCAGTAGAATGAGGTACTGCTATTAAGATACCTGAATATGTGAAAGTGACTTTGGAACTGGGTAACAGGCAGAGAATAGTTTTAAGGACTCAGAAGAAGACAGGAAGATATGAGAAAGTTTGGAGCTTCCCAGTGACTTGTTGAATGGTTTTGACCAAAAAGTCCAGCCTGAGGTGGTCTCAGATGGAGATAAGGAACTTACTGGGAACTGGAGCAAAGGAGATTTTTGCTATGCTTTAGCAAAGAGACCAGTGGCATTTTGCCCCTACCCTAGAGATCTGTGGAACTTTGAAACTGAGAGACATGATTTAGGGTAACTGGCAGAAGAAATTTCTAAGCAGCAAAGCATTCAAGAGGTGACTTGGGTGCTCCTAAGGCATTTTGTTTTATTTATTCACAAAAATATAGTTTGGAATTGGAATTTATGTATAAAAAGGAAGCAGAGCATAAAAGTTCAGAAATTTAGAGCCTAAGAATGTGATAGAAAAGAAAATCCGATTTTCTGAGAAGAAATTCAAGCTGGATGCAAAAATTTGCGTAAGTAACAAAGATCCAAATGTTAATTACCAAGACAGTGGGGAAAATGTCTCCAGGGAATGTCAGAGGCCTTCACAGCAGACCCTCCTATTATAAGGCAGGATTGCTAGGAGGAAAATATGGTTTCGTGGGTGGGGTCCTGGGTGCCTGCTGTGTGCAGTACCAGGACTTGGTGCCCTGCATTCTAACCCTGGCTAGAAGGGGGCAATGTACAGCTCAGGGCATTGCTTCAGAGGTTGCAAGCCCAAAGCCTTTGAAGCTTACATGTGGTGTTGGCCCTGCAGGTGCACAGAAGTCAAGAACTGAGGTTTGGAAACCTGCCTAGATTCAGAGGATGTGTGGAAATGCCTGGATGTCCAGGCAAAGGTGTGCTGCTGGGATAGAGCCCTCCTGGAGAACCTATGCTAGGGCAGTACAGAAAGGAAATGTGAGTTGGAAGCCCACACAGAGTCCCCACTGGGATACTGCCTAGTGGAGCTGTGAGAAGAGGGTTACCATCCTCCAGACCCCAGAATGGTAGATATACTGACAACTTGAACCTGGAAAAGCCACAGTTAATGCAAGCCTGTAAGAACAGCCAGGAGTGGGGCTGTACCCTGCAAACCACAGGGACGGAGCTGCGTAAGACTATGGGAACTTACCTCTTGCATCAGTGTGACTTGGATGTGAGATATGGAGGCCAAGGAGATGATTTTGGAGCTTTAAGATCATTCAAATACTGGATTTTGGACTTGCATGGGGCCTGTAGCTCCTTCATTTTGGGCAGTTTCTTCCATTTGGAATGGGTGTATTTACCCAGTGCCTGTGCTACCGTTGTATCTAGGAAATACCTAACTTGCATTTGATTTTATGGGCTCATAGATGCAAGGGGCTTCCCTTGTCTTGGATGAGACTTTGGATGGTGGACTTTTGAGTTAATGCTAAAATGAGTTAAGACTTTGGGAGAGTATTGGGAAGGTTTGACTAATTTTGAAATGTGAGGACATGAGATGTGGGAGGTGCCAGGGGCAGAATGATATGGTTTGCCTGTGTCCCCACCCAAATCTCATCTTGAATTGTAGCTCCTATAATCTTGTGTCATGGGAGAGACCTGGTGGGAGGTAACTGAATCATGGGTGTGGGTCTTTCTTGCACTGTTCTTATGATAGTGAATAAGTCTCATGAGATCTGATGGTTGTATAAAGAGCAGTTCCCCTGCACTTACTCTCTTGCCTTCTGCCATATAAGACATGTCTTTGCTTTTCCTTCACCTTCTGCCATGATTATGAGGCCTCCTGAGCCATGTGGTCCATTTAAACTCTTTTTCTTCGTAAATTACCCAGTCTCAGGTATTTCTTCATAGCAGTATGAAAATGGACTAATACACCCTTCTAGTGAATTTTCTTCTTTTATTACTTCTGGGCAGGGCCTCCCCAGTTTCCTCCTTGCATGCAAGCCTTTTGATGGGCCTTTGAGCTCAACGGGGCATCAGAGAGAAGTAGGCTTATTGTGAGGCTAGGCTTGGAATGTCTATGGCTGTTCATGAAGTGGAACCTATATGGGATTCAAAGCTTTTTGTTGGTTTTATATTGTTTAGCAGGAGCACAGCCTTTGAAGAGGAAGCATGACAGCCAGATTTGGGGTAGTTTTGCACAAGTATGCGTTCCAACAACTTAAGGAGCAGCAGGTATATTAGAAAGGAAGCTCAGAGAAATGAGGGAAAAGAGAAGCAAGATACCCACCTCTTATAAAGAGTGGCTTACTGTCTTCTTTTGGTGACTTGGGAGGGTAAACAGTATAAAAACAAAGGGAATAACTGGGAGCCTAGGAGAACAGGGCTGAGATAGGGTGGACCCTTATGTTTTGGAGTCCAGCAAGATGTACTGTGTGTGTAGGCTCTTCCTTAACAGATGCTTCAAGTACTCATGCACATGCCATGATCAGATCTCCACAAGCGAATTGGGCATTTGTTTGGGTCTAAGCCGTGGCTTATGATTTGTTCAATGCCTCAGACGCTTTGGGTTAAAGTGTTGGACGGCACCCAGAAAAGAAGCTGTAGGTCCTCTATACTTTTATGTACACTTGAGATTTGGGGTGTCTAATAAAATCTCATTTGAACAGAGTCTACAGCCTAAATATCATCTATGAAGGTTCAGAGGCTGGGTGTGGTGCCTCACACCTATAATCCCAGAACTTTGGGCGGCTGGGGTGGGTGGATCACCTGAGGCCAGGAGTTCTAGATCAACTTGAGCAACACGATGAAACTTTGTTTATGCTTAGCAGGGTGTGGTGGCACACACCTGTACTTGAGAAGCTGAGGCAGGAGAATCACTTGAACTCGGGAAGCAGAGGTTGCAGTGAACCAAGATGGCACCACTGCACTCCAGCCTGGGTGGCAGAGTGAGACCCTGTCTGAAAAAAAGAAAGTTCAGAGTATTTAGGAAATAGGATCCATGATATGTAAGTTTCCTTGAGTGGAGAAATTAAAGAAAAAGGGTGCTGTCCATAAAATGCAGTCCAGAATGGGACAGTTGGATATGGGGAAGCCTACAGAGGTGGATACTGAAAGAAAGGTCAAAGGGGCAACCAAAAAAATTACCACATTTTCACAAGTCTTTTATTTGACTGGTTGTATATTTCTACTTGAGAAATGTCTAGAAATGTTGCCAAATGATTTATTGGACAAAGAGATTCTAAAGTTTTGAAGAATTAAATTTTCTCAGGCAAGATCAGTCATTTAAAACTAATTGTTGTTATAATATAGCCACCATAGAATTTTATATATAGATGATGATTATATGTGTATAATCACTATAAACTCCAGAATGCCTCTGTGTAATTTTTTGGTGTTTCTAGAGTTTTGATTTAAGTTTTCGGTTTTGCAATGAGTTTACATTTTTAATATGGCACAATAGAATTCAGCTCCTCAATAAAGTTCAGCAATTTTGTCCAGCAATTGTTATGCTGTATGAAAAGATGCAGTTTAGCAGAGAAGTTACAAGGGTAAGCTTTGGAGCCAGATCCCCTGAACATGAATCTCATTCTGCCATTTATTAGTTGTATGGCCTTGGTAAAGTTTCATAAACTCTCTGTATTTCAGTTTCCTCATCTGTAAAATGGAAACAATGACAGTAGTTCACTGGCAGGCTTTCATTGAAGATAACAGAAATTGAAACCTTTGAAGTGCTTAGCACCGTACCTGGCACAAAGGAAGTTCCATAAATGTTAGCTACCATTGTTGGTATTGTTATTCTTAGACACTTACCAAATTTATTGTACTGGGGGAGATGCAAGGATGAAAAAGATGTATCTCTTTTCTTCAATTATCTTAAATCTTAGATTGCTATTTTCTCTATTTTATTCATTATATTAGGTTGTATTACTACTGCCATCAGTGTTTTCTATCAGAATTTCTGAGTTTCAAAGTTGTATTATTGAAAAAAATATGGAACTCTTTTTATGGATTTTTTTTATTCCCTGGCAGAGATAGTTACTTCCTTCCTAGCCAGTCAAGACCTAGCAATTCACTGCCTCTAAGGTGAAGCAGCCCGTCCTTAGATAACCATAGTTGGATTCCAGGAAAATCCTTTGAGTATGGTAAAGACACTATGCTTGCTCCCCACCTGGTAAATGAAATCATTGCTCTGCCTTTAAGACTAACTTATCTAGGGGTGATCTTTACCTGACCTTTATGTTGAGATAGCTAAATGTGCAGCTACAGTATATGCACACATTTATAGAATGCCTACCCACCTCCTCTCCCTAACACAGCTGGGTCCTCACATGCACATTTGATTTTTTTTTTTTTTAACGTACTCTTCCCTGAAACTAAGAAAAAGAGTAGAATCTTTGCATTTTTTTTCTTTTCAATTTGTGTTAATATAGACATAAGCCTTTATTGGGAAAAGTGAAACCAATGTGTATGAAACTTGGACTATATCCAACTGAAAATAAAAGCGAGTTCAGATGCTTTCTATGTTGGTTTTTGCCTCACATGCAGATTATGCTGTTCGGTGAGAGAAATAATTAGTCATTTACAGGTTCATTACATAGTATGGTTAAACTTGACCTTCTCTTCTCTTTGGCGTGCTGGTGAGAGACCTTTCTCAGTAGGTCCAGCTGGCTAATATGGCTCTTATATGTATAAACCTATGTAGTACAGTCTGTATTTTCCAACTCTAATGGCATTCTCTTTAAGATCCTGATTTTACATATGGCAAGGAAGAGCTTACGTGTCATTCATTTTTCAATTCTTTGTATAAGATCTCTAAATGGGACGTCCATTCTCCATTCTACCTCCTACAACAAAAACAGCACATTGTTATTTAAAGCAAAGCCTTTATAGATTAGTTGTTGAATGCGATATTCATCTCATGAATAACTAATAACATAAAATAAAGAACAATGAAAATGCAAATTATCTGCACATATACAGTGGCAGTTAGCAGTACGAATATCCCTCCTGAGTTTGTGCAAGGTAGGCAAAAGCTAGTCAAATTTCTGATTGGACCTAGTCCTTTGAGTTGCTGAGACAATATCAGAATTCATCCTTTTTAGGACTCATTATTAAGGCATGAAAAAAGAGATTGAAATCTGGTAGAATTTTAATTCTTTCGTTAGCGTTATTAATAAACAAGAATTGGCAGGAGCTAAACTGATTGGCACATACATCTGGAATAACAGAAATAAATAAAGTTTCAGAATGGGAGGAAGGGCTTCTACTACAGGGATTTTTGTTAGAAAATAGTATGTGTGTGGGACAGGTTCAAATCTAAACAAACTGCAAATAAATCGTACTGAGTAGCACTTTTAGTGTGTAAGATAGGGAAAAGTGGGTGTCTTTCTTCATGAGTGACATGTCTTGGAAATTTTGGGAAAGAAATCAGAAAGCCTGTTAGGGAAATGGAAGTGGAGTGTAGGTTACCACAGCTGTGAAAACCTAGCCCAGGGAGACTCACCAGGGAAAAGTGTCATCATTCTAAGTATCAAACTGCCCTAGAGCATTATTTGCTGGATTGACTCTTAGGAAAACCTAAATGGTAAAGAAAAAGATCTCTGGCCTTTGAAATATTTATGTTAATACACAGAACCCAGATTTTATTTCATGTGTAAATAGTGAATTAGCTTTATTCATTTCATAAGGAAGCAACATATACCAAAAGCACCGAAATTTTCTTATTCTTTTGCTAAACTGCTGCTTTTTATCCAGTCTGTGTGCCCATCACACACACTACACTTTGGAAATGTGTTTAGTGAAAATGATGATGGGGAGAGGTTGGATTTCATTTCCTTGACAGTCTACAACCAGAAGACAACTCTCTGCCTTGGATTTTAGTGGTGGTTATCCCTGTGTCACTTTTGGTAAGGATCCTGCAGAATAGTCAGGCAATGTGATATGAACAAGGAAGATGTGAACATTACAGGATGTGTCTTTTTATAAGGCATTAAATTACCTTCAATTCTTTTTTTTTCCGAGTGAAAGAGAAAGATGAAACCAAAGGCTCGAGAGCACCACTAAAAAGCAGCAGGCCTCACAGATGGCTGACCCAGATAGCATGACAGTACAGCCTCGCTCTGTGTGGTGAGCTCTGGCAACCCTGAGCCCTCTGGCTGCCTGCCACTAACTGCCAGGCTAAACTGTGCTTCCTGTGGTCACTCTGATTTGTCGTTAGCCTAATCGAGGGGCTCTCCACCTTACCTACCCACAGACCAGGCCTCGATATTTCCTTCTGCATCACCTCTTGAGAGACTCACTGCATTGAGAACTTACGGCATTTGTGAAACTTCTGTCTTGAGTCTAACATGGCTTATATCAGTTCTCTTCAACCAGTTACACTCAAGTGCCCTTAGTCGTATGGAAGAGTTAAACTCTTACTTAGTTCATGCCAAATCACCCTCAGCAAGAAAAACATTTCTTTTTTATTTCAAAAGTTCCAAGACATTTACATTGTACTCGATAATATGTCTGTGTTTTAATTTCTTAAAGTATTCAACAACCATCACCTGCAACCATGGCTGCAGAATTTTAGAGAAAAAGTAATGTTTAGTGTGGTCCATAAACCAGCAGTATCAGCATCATCTGGGAACTTGTTAGAAATGCAGATTCTCAGACATCCACCTACTGTATCAGAAACTCTAAGGGTGGAGCTTAGCTATCAAACTGCACTGGTTCTTAACAAGCTCACTAGGTGATATGTTGCATGATCAAGTTTGAGAGCCATGTGCTGTGTTAACCTGGAGGCTAATGTAAATGTTCTGAGCATGGCTATTGATGTTTGGTAGGTTAGATACTGTATTAGTTCATTCTTGCATTGTCATAAAAACCTGAAGCTGGATAATTTATAAAGAAAAAAGTTTAGTTGCTTCACGGTTCTGCAGGCTGTATAAGAAGTGTGGTACTGGCATCTGCTTCTGATGATGGCCTCGAAGCTTACAGTCATGACAGAAGGTGAAGGAGGAGCCAGACCATCACATGGCAAAAACAGGAGCAAAAGAGAGAGGGAGGAGGCATTACACTCCTTTAAACAACTAAATCTTGTATAAACTGACTGAGAATTCAGTCATCACCAAGGGATGGCACTAAGACATTTATGAGAGATTCACCCTGATGACCTGATACCTCTTATAAGGCCCCACCTCCAACTCTGGAGATCACATTTCAATATGAAATTAGAAGAGGACAAACATCCAACATATCAGGTGTATTAAATTCATTTTCAACTTACGATAGGTTTATTGGGACATAACCCCATTGTAAGTCAAGAAACATCTGTACTAAGTTGGATATACCCAAAGTTCATTCAGTTGCCCCTTTCATAAATATTTACTGAGCACTTATTGGGCAGGCACTCCTCTGTGCATTGGAAATACCACTGTGGACAAAACCGTCATGGAGTTTACCTTCTACTGGGAAAGATAGCCAATACGCAAATATAATATCAATGGAAATAAGTGTCACAGAGAACAATATAGCAGTGTATAGGATCAAGAATGTCTGAGTTAGGATTGCTCTTTAGGACAGAGTGATCAGAAAAGGCCTTTCTAAAGAGGAAGCTTTTGAGCACACCTGAGTGAAGTAAAGGACCAGGTTATGAGACTGTCTGGAGGGGCAGATGTTTCTAGGCAGACTGTGGATGATACCTTTATCATGTTCTCCTACTTAGAAGATGGAAGCCTAGACACTGAGATTATTTCTTATCTTTTTCTTCTGGGCTCTAGGTCACTGGGGCTTACTGTCTTATTCCCAATTCAACTCTGTGTTGAAGATACCTTGGTAGGAAGAGATGATTTAACTCTTCTGGCAAATATTCTACATGGTGGCTGTCCCTGAGAGTATCTGCTAGAGCAAGTGGCCAAGCATTGAGTAAGGCCCCTGGGTGATCAAGGGCACCAACTGTAACTCTAGACCTCTTTTTCACATCTCCCAAAGCAAAAACTTGGAGGACAGTTTGCAGTGTTTTTACTCCATGGATGACATTGAAGCTATTTTCATGTCTGGGTGTAGTGTATGGATGTGAATATAAATTTCTCACAAACTTTCCTACTTTACTAGTAGCAGCAACACATTACTTGTGACCTTACCTTGTGAGTATTCCAGGCACAGCACTTTGTCAAGGCGAAGCCCTTGGTTAAAAAGTACCGTGAGAGAGGTCAAGGTAACAGATTCAATCCCTATCTGTGGCAGTTATCATTCCCCCAGAGACTCACGACCCTTCATAAAGTAAATTTTTTAAAGTAAATGCCATTAGCTGCAGGGACCAAAGGCTTGCCAAATAAAGGCAATATTGACAGTGGATTAAGATGGAAATTAAACAATTTGTTGCAAAGTATGGTGGAGGCTGAGATTCAACTAGCAGAAGCAAAAATCTTTTCCCTTTTCTTAATTCATAGCCCTTTTGTTGTATGAAAATAATCAGTGAAAGTAATATTCAACAGTAGTTTATGATCCTGAAGAGTCACCCAAGGGTTTTCCCCTTTATCCTACTGAAAATGCACAGGGATGTCACAAGAGAGTTTCATTAAGCAGCAGTGGTGTTAGTACAACCAGGCTTTACCTGTTTTTGAGGGTGAACAGCAGAATATCCGTCATCCATGAGACCTACTGTGCTACCAAAAGCTAAAAGAAAACCGTAAGTGCAGTGTTATAATTCCCAAAGATATTTCTAATGATTTCCAAAACAAGAGCAAGAAACTCCTTTCTTAGGAGTAGAGTACAACACAATTGTACTCTATTCCCACTTGAGATAGAAAGGACATTTTCACAAAGATATGGGGACTGATTAAGCCAGCAGTATCAACATTATCTGAGAACTTGTTAGAAATGCAAGATCAAGCACATTCTTCTCATTCTCTTTTTCATTCATGTGCTTTCCCTCACACTGCTTTACTTTCTCTGCCTTTCCTTCTCTGGTTTATCACTGGCTCCCTCATCCTTCAACCCTTGGATACAGTGTGAAGTTTGAAACCTCCAGCAGTCGTTTCCTTCAAAGAAAGCATGTAACCTCCACACTGGAATGTCTTTGGAGCTGTGTGAATAAATGTGTTGAGAAGGACTAGATGGTTCCCAGGTAATTTTTGCAGACAGAACTGCAATCCAATTCTGGATCTGCAGTCAAACCATCTGCAGAGATAAACATCAGAAGCAAATTTTTGTTTGTGCGGGAAACTGTCCTTCGTCCTCAACCCAACATTGAATCTGAAAAATTTCCAAGCTTTATTACACGTAGAATTGGTTTTTAATGCTTTGAGGTATTGTGTAGGTGAAAGGGAATTGAGTTGATAAATATAGTTACATTCTTGCATCCATTAGTGACACAGTTTTCCTCAAAAAGTCATTCTGCATATAGAAAAAAATGATGGGGGAAATGAAATAGTGTCATAAAAATATATAAAATAATCTGGCAGGGCTCAAATTTTGAGAGAGTTTTGAGGCCAAGCAAAAGATTCTATCGAAAAGACTTTAAATGCTATCTCCAATTTTCCTAAATCTTCATAATAAGAACATAACATTTTTCAGTCTAAACTGATTTCCTTTGTTGATAGGTGTCTGAGAGCCAGGGATGCAAGACTGTTCATTCTGGTTTATCTTCAGATGAAATCCAGCCATGGGGTTCAGGTGGAGGGCATCGAAGTGTTATGAGAAAGCAGTGGTGTAGAAATCTCTCATTGCACCAGCAGCAGACTTTTTCACATATACAGAGATAGAACATTGCAATTCTCCGCCCCGCCCTGCATTCTTGTGGGATTTAAGAGATTCTTCCTCTCAGTACAAGACCTGGTGTAGTTCATGCTGGTGCCAAATTGGTCACAAGGGGGCACCGAAGTGCCACAAATTTTGCCCTGGGACCTTTCTACACATGCAAATTTCCAGCAGCAGAGGCTAGAGAACTGTGGCCCTTCAAACGCATTCTTCCCAAGCTTGCTTGGCAGAGGCATCACCATGGTGGTTGGAATCATAAAACATTGCCCACAGTTTTTGTGTCTGCCCAAGTGTCCATCCTGGTGCCAGTTTGAAAGTATTCCACCATGGTGGTTAAAGCACCACATTAAACTTACTCCTCTAAAATATGTTTTTTTCTTTAACTAATTCAGTCCTGCATCATGTTACTTTTAAGGAAATTGTTACAAAAATCCATTTGAGAGGATTCTCTTCATTAAAAAAAATTGATTGTACACTTCCTAGCAATGCATTTCAAGTACTGACGTCCTGAATATATTCTTAACAAGGAAATTATTATTTTCTTTTTTATCTGTTTGCCAAGGGAGACTGTCATTTGTTGATTCATTTCCTATGCTTTCTCTTTCCTCTTTACTTGAAATGTGAAGAATTGGCAGGGTTCTTGCAGCAACTTGAAGAACCATGGGATAATTTCATGGAGCAACAGTGAAGTTATATGTTAGTTTCTCTCACTTAGGAGAAGATGGGGAATTTGACTACTGATTTCAAATTTTCTCTGTCTGGGCAGGAGAGCTTGTATTTTATTAAATACAGTCAATTTGTGGTGAAATATTCTTTTTATTTTTCAAGATAGATTGCTGATTTACTTTAGAATCATGGGAAAATAAGTCTGTACCTGCTGAGTGCTGAAGAGAAGTGTTTATTTGCTTTATTGATTTGATCCATTTTTGTGAGATGTTTTGTACGTATTTTTCATTTGGCTACAAAACCTACCCACAAATGGTCCTGGTTGTTGTACTGGTTCAGCATTCCGAGAATAGCTCCAAAAAGAAGAGTTTGGAATTTGCAAATAATTATTCTGTTGGAGAAGCCTTTCTTGTAGAAAAGCTCTATACCTCAGATGTGGACAGGCTTGTAACGGCAACCTCTAACTTTCCAGAGATCTTGATTGGTTAAGTTGTCTTATGGTTCAAGGGTATGAACAAAATAAGTTTTGGCTTCCCAGCCAGGACCCTCAGCCCATTGTTAAATGGGAAGCATGATCGATCACAGGTACTAACATAAATACAAAAAATACTAAACTTTCAAAAATAGTCCTTCTGGCCTTGAATTCTTTATTTTGTCTCAGAGGTTGAAAGCTCCCTCTTTAAAAAAAAAAAAAATGGTGATACTGCTTCCAGTTGAAAACGTCTTCATTTATTAAAAAGCTAGACTTTTAAAAGACCATTCTTTATGATGAGCAAGAATGCCTCATCTGTAGTTTTCAGTGGAAAAGTATAATGCACATACTATGTATATAAAATTTTACTCACAAAATTTTACATACAAGATGTAAAATGTGAGTATGTTTATATGTAGCAACTGGAAGGCATTTTGGATTAAACAGGTTATTTTGTAGGGATTGAGATTCTAGGTGACTTTAGCAAATTTGATTCTGTTAATTTTAGAACATTATTTATGAGAAAAAAAAGCATTGGATACTTTTGTAAAATGATGACTCCTTTATGAGATTGGGACTAATTATCTTGATATTTTTCTGTCTGAGTTAAAAAATTTTGAATGTTGGATTTCTTTCAAGTGATATCTGATTCCATTAGAGGTGACCATTTCTACTTTCTTTACAGAGGAAATCAGACCAAGATTTTTAGATCTAGACTGGAAAGATAAACATAAATTTTGTTGCAATTAAAATTATGTATACCATCCCTCCAATTTTGACTGAATAGGCTCAGGATTCATTGATATCTTATTTCTTCAATAACGAGGTAGAGGAAATAAACTTGACAAATTCTAAACTATACTCAACTGTTCAAGAAATAATATATAATAAGTTTTAATTAATGGAATGACCTCTTGCAATGAAGTATATATTTTTTAAAATCCTTATGTTTCAAGATTAAAAAGCTTACACACACACACACACACACACACACATATGAAAAAATAGTTTTTTTTAAATAAAGGAGAAAACAGGTTTGTTGTACAGTAAATTCATATACATATGAGGTCAGTTAACTCTGTTCAGCTTTTAGTCATGCATAGAAGAATAGCTAAAGATAGCAGATTCAACCCACTTCATTTCCTATGTGCGCCTAAAGGCACTGATGCTGAGTTTTGGCAGAGAAAATAAATTCAAATATAAGAAGATGTAGGCATGTTGATTTCCAGACCAGAGAAAGAAGTTAAAGAAGTAACTTTGTTTTGGATAGAGGTGGGTGGGAAGGACGCTCTCTTCGAAGCAATGTTGGGAGCTTAAATGATTTTCTAGGAGCCTTTCCAAATTTAATTATTTTTGTGCTCAGTATTTCAAATTTCAAATAATTACAGTTATCTAAATTTCAATACAGGCATATGGGTTCCCCATTTCCTGTGACTTATAACTGTACTTGTTTGGGGGAAGGAAGTTTCAAAGGTGGGGTTCATTTTTGTGGTGGTTGTGGTTGTTTCCATTGTGTACTTTTCCAGGCAGTTTTTGTGAAAGCAGCACAGGAAACTTTGCTTGTCATTGGCTAAAAGGCGATACTTAAAGGTGAGCTTTTGAGTGGTGGAGTAGGAAGTGGCGAAATAAATATGTAAGAAGGTAATCTTAGAACAAAAGCATTGCCAATTTGTTCATTCTTGGATTGTTTAAAAAAAAAGATCATAAAGATTTGATAATACTGGATTCCCAGAGCAATGCATTTCCACTTCCATCGCTGTGTTTCACCCTGAAGAGCATTGTCCATCTACATTAGGTTTCTTATTTATATTCACATATGGATAGGTATTTCTTTACATTCAGCTGCCTCTTACTATACACTGAAAAGATAATATGGTTTTCCAGTCTTGCAGCATTGTTGCTGGTTTGGGACATCCCCACATATTAAAAACATGCAACTGGTGTAGGATGTTCCCCTTGTTAATTTAATTTTTCCTAACAGAGTTTATTGTGGGTGCTATTATCATGTCATGCTTGCTTCTATTTGTGGTTTCTCTCTCTCAAATAGATTTTAAAAAAACAGGTGAAGAAATCTTTCTGAAGCGTAAAAAAATTTATATGGTGTTATAAGCATTTCTTTTAAATTTACGCATACTTAGATACCTAAAATGTTATCACCTAGAGTTTTTTTTTAATGCAGATAACTCAACTTCTAGTTTTTTCTTGTTTAAAAGTTTTTTGTTATTGTTGTTGTTGTTTTTAAAATGAGAACTCGTATTGATGGGAGAATACTGAGCCCCACTTTCCCAAATATGTAGAAGAAAAGGGAAATTAATGTTTGACTGAACTTTTCACTTTTATCCAGATGTCTTGGGTTTCTCTCCACTTAGCCTAAAAGTATGTATGAGTGTATGTGTGTGCATGCATGTGTGTGTGTGTGTGTCTACAGGCATGTGTTGTAACCCTCCAGTCCCAGGTAGAAATTGGTGGGATCAGTTCTGAGGATGGTGATAGGATCTGGCAGCGTAAAGTGGTGTGGGTGGGTGTTGCTTCAACTAGTCACCAAAATGCTCAGATATCCTTGCAGGTACAGGTGTGCTGAGATAGACTGCAGTACTATAATTGAGATGGCACCTGCCAACAAATTCCAGTGACCAAACAAAAGGAATGACTGCTCTTCAGGGACTGTAACTGTGGTCTCACAGCAGATCTGACATTGTTCTATGCCCTGTGGTAAAGGGACAATTCATGTGTGATTTCAAGAAGTTATTATTCACATTTCTTCAAAAGAACTCTGCTGTGTAGTGTTTCTGGGGACATTCCTATTCAACTGCAACAGTGACTGCCTTTAAGTGGTGAGGAAAAAGTGATCTTCACACATAGAAGTGAGGAAAGCAAAGGTAGTTTGGGACTGTGGTATATATGTGTAATTAAAATTCATCTCTTATATGGTGAGCAATATCTAATTTCAGGTAGATTTTATCAACCAGAATCAGCAGTATCTTTCAGTCTGCAATTTTCTGTTACACAGACATATTCTCTATTAAATACATTTTTTCTCTTAAAACTGGGAATATTGTCTGTTACCTGTGTATGAGTGACATACTCCAAATCCCATCTGCCGATCTACCTTTCAAATGTTCCTGTGTCCTCCTTGTTTCCCATTTTTTACTGTTAAGGCCCTCCACAGAACATTACTGTCCCAGCAGACCTTTTATCCAAGGACTGTTGATCACAACCCAAGAGCTGTCATCCTATTTGCATTCTGTGGATGCATCATTATTCACAACATTTGATGTCCATAAAAACACATTAAAACTATTTCCTTGAGCAAAAATAATCAGCTCTCTGCTGTATGTATCATTTGTATACTCAAATTGTAAAATGTAAATTGATATATAAGAAAATGGCCCATTAACTTTTTCATTAATGACAATAATACATTTTGTACAACAGCAGTAGGAGGATCTTGCCTCTACTTTAGCAACCTGAAGGATAAATGGGGCCCTCCTTTTTCTTTTCTAATTTCATAAAAATGATGAGTATCATCAAGCAGAGATTCTGTTATGTATCTTATTTGCCTTAAAATACAGAACCTTTGATTTATTATAAAATTAAAACTACCCTGATATCCTGTGTGTTTTTGTAAAGAAAGCCAAAAATAATTATTTACTATTTGATTATGCCTGAGAGGACAAGTTTTCACCATGGATAATATGTAATTATCTTAAAATGTTTATTATATTTTCAGTACTTAATTATATGCTCCCATATTACATTTAAAGTATTACCAAAATCTTAAAGTATTAAAAAAGGATGTCTTTTATAGCTAGATAACTGTCATAAAATGCAAATCTATGATCGATTTGAAAATACTGAGTATAGCTTTTTGTTATGAGATGTGGATATTTTTATTAAATTTTATTAGGATTTACTTTGATTACTTTTTGATTAGAATTTAGTACAAGCATGATTTTTATACAAGAGAATATTGAATTAAACAGCTGTCTTTTTTTCAGGTATTAATGATGATACAGGATTTAACTCCTATACTGTCCACGTGACCAGTTGTCCGACCACAGTATTTGATTAAAACATGGATTAATAATTTGTCTATCACTGATACATCATGCACTAAGAGATAAAGAGCATCTGATATTAACTGAGAAATAAAATCTGCCTTCAGTAAATTGCATAGAAAAATTACACAGTACATTTAAATTACCATTTGCTTAGCAACATGCCCTTGTAGCCATTCCAGTGGGGCTATAAAATGATCGATTTACTTTAATTTTCTACTGAATCCTGGAAAAAATGACTATCAGTAACCTATCCCTTCATCATAGCATGCTGATTCACTCTGTGTATTAAATTTACTGGCAAGGAGCAAGACGTTAACAAAAAGTAACAGATAATGTGAACATTTCATGCATAATCTGTAATATGAGATATGTATTAATAGGGAAATTATGATGCATTCAATTATTCTGAAATGCCTTCCAGAGATGTTTTGATTTGGCTGCGCTCGGATGGTAGCAGCACAGCAGGGAGCATCTCAAGTGATGAATAACCTAATCTCCTAATCTCAAAATGGGCACTATTCACCGTTAGCCTGGGAGAGGCTGGTGGAAGAAAGCACACTTTGCAGACAAGGCCGCTAAGATGAATCCAACAAAAACAGCAACCCAAACAACAAGAAAATAACTAGCACCCCATCCTGCCAGCCTGATACCCTGCCACCCAGCCTTTTAAAAATCAAGATTTGAAATGCACAGCTCTAAGGAATCTGTTTTGTTCCCTGTGATCACACAGGTCTAGATTCTAATCTGAGAGGTACCTTTCCACTCTTCTCAGACAAACTTACAAGATAAAAGGCTATAAAAATGATTGCACTTGCCTCAGTGCTGTTAGGACTCTGGTATTTCGGAGACATTATGTATGCACAAGAACCCTTACTAATTTGCCACTTTTCATGCACACCTGGAATAATCTTCCCCATGTATACTGGCTTTTTTGTTTGTTTGTTTCCTTTTCCTTAATTTCCAAAGAAAGCCTACCCCAACAGGAAACTGTTCATTTTGTATCATAAGCCCCCATTCTGTAATGCTGCTTGGGTGTAATTAAGTGGCCACATTTACTTCTTCACATGGGAAACAATGGTCTGGCTCTTTGGAGAGGTCAAGCAGGATTTATTTTATTGTGTACAGAGTGGGAGCAGGGGAGGAGGTTGTCAGATAGTAGCTGGTCATTCCTTTGCCATTTATGTGGCCCTCTCTATGTAAGAGTAAGGCTGTATATTTTTTTCCAACCTCTGATTTTCTTTCCTTTTTTCTTGGGATCATTGATACAAAACTATTAGGTAATCCTCTGTTGTAAGGAAAATAAGTCCTGTGGAAAATGTGCTTTGCATGTATGCCTTCCCCCACCCTCAAATTACTTGATTGCAGCAGGCTCACTTTTTGATTAATGCAATTTTGCATAAGGTAATATTACACGAGTGTATTACTTTTCAGTAATTATTCAATGGAGTTAATATGGCAGACTTCTTGAAGAAAAATTAGAACCGTGGCGTCTCATTTCTCTAAATCCCTAGCACTGTTCAGTAGGGTAACAATAATAATTATGTATAAATAAATAAATTTCTTTTATCAGTGTTCACTTGGGCTAGAAATAATGGGCAGCCTCATCCCCAATCAGAACACTAACGGCTGTACTTTTTAATTAGCAGTGTTCCGAGGGGCAGAAATGATTTTATGTGCAGTTTTGTTATGCTGCAGTTTGGGAGAGTGACACAGTGATTTGTTATAACAAGGATCTTTGCAGTTTAATCATCGTGTGAAATTATGTGTGCTATTTTGCTTTTGCTTTCTCTTGCACCTTTGGGTTTGAGCCACTCCACAACAGAGGACAGGAAAGGCACAAGGACTCCTTTTCCTAAAGCAATTTTCTCTCCTTTAGGTCTGATTTCACGTGAGCATCATTTTAAACTCCAGCAAGATGTGGTTCTATTTAAGTAGCCCTTGCTTACAGAGGTCCCATGCCTACTATTATATTTCCTTACCATAATACATACTTTGCAGTGCATTTTTCTCACTAATCATGGTTTAGCAAACAAGGAAGGAGAGGGCCCCGTTTTATGAAACTTTCTGATGAGTGATGTTCAGTTTATTTCAGTCTTTAGTATACTAGAATGTACAATTGCTCTGAAGATAAATAAAAGATTCAGCCGGGTGCCACTGGAGAGCAGAGCAGCATGTCTTTGGCATTGCTTGAGACTTATCTGATTTGGATTTGTATACCTCATGGGGAATGGCAAAATATTGGAACAGACGGCTTGATATTTCCGAAGAATATAGTGGGCTTTATTAGCACCAGTTTCGCTCCCTGACTGACGGCTTTTTCAAATTTTTTTATCTTATTAATCCGTGCTACTGTATGTAAATGTTATTCCTCTCTGCATAAGGGAGGCAACCAGCGATTTGTAATAAATGCTTATGAGTGCCTGAGGCTGCACTTAAACTTTAAAACATCTATTATTAAGTTGCAAAAAAACACTGTAATGGCCAATAGTGACCTCATAGGAATTTTAAACTGTGGTCTGCTCTTCTGCATTAAAAACAAAAAAATTGCCTCAAGTTAGAATTATGAGCAATGCTATTTTAACAGCTGCATTTTGATTATTAAAGTGTGTTTTACAACTGAATTACAATGCTTTTATGGACTCTAGGTATAAGATTTAAAAAGGTCATTAAACATAGTCGGGGGGGGGGGGTTTGTCGCAGTAGGTGTCATTGTATACAATGGACACTACACAATCTATTTTATGTCACCGCACTTAGGATTTAAAATAGCATGCAGGAGCATTTAGTTTGTTTAACCATGTAGATTACTATAGACCTCTCAAGGATTTTGACAGTTTGCATTCTGAGATGACTACTTTCATTATTATTTTATTAATTTGACAAGAAGCCCTACAGATTTTCTGTGTATCACTGATCCATTTGTCCCAGAAATAATTAAAAATGCCAGCCTGGAGCAACAGACAACAGATACACTTCTGGCAAATCAATGTTTGAAAATGCATTGCTTGTACTGTAGCCAACTCTTTAGTCCTGAAACATTTCTACGTTTTCACCATCTGATCATATATGGGCTCGTTGACAATAGGTATTGACCCATGGTGTAGGTTTTCCTACACCTTTAAATTGATTTATCCATTATGTTATATGCTGGATACTATATGTAATGTTTACATCTCTTGCTGCACAAATACAGAGTAAAGTTGCTGAAATTTCCCAGGGCTACTTCTGTCATATACAGCGAAGCAAGGAGGTAAATGTAAACTTCAGTTTGCCTTGCCTGTGCCCTGCCTGTTAGCTACTTACATGTAAATCTTTAATTTTCTTTTCATTAATTTGGCATGGTGTTATGCTTGTGACTAGCTGGAGTCCATGCTATCCGTGGAACTGATTTCTGGTTGCCTGATTGTTGATGAGGACACAGGGATGGAGGTGTGATAAGGAGCATAGAATCCTTAAAATATTTGACAAAATGTCACAAAGGATTGTATTTGCATGTAGTACCCTGGGTAGGACATAATGATTAGTGTGCAGTGCATCGCTGGCACTGCGTATCCGAGCTCATCCAGATAACATGTCTGCTGCACAGCTTTGAATATTGTATATGTACTTTGAACATATCTATGACGAGCAAAGCTGTCATTCTGTTGAAAAATGTAGCTGCACGAATGACAATACCAGTTTAATTTTTTTTAAAGAGGACATCTTCTAAATAATTATTATCATGCTAATAACATTTGTATTCTTTTGTGTATAATTAAGATCTGCCTGTCTAAGCATGAAATAGGGTTGAAATCGTGAATGAGTATGCTATCCTTAACCTATTTAGTAAATCAGTTTTAATTTGGCTTTCTTTAGGTTAAATCATAACAATAGATTGCTGTATACAAAAACCCACACTTCTTGGCTGTAAACAATCTTGGAAATATTTAATAATCAGGAAATCTTCCCGCAAAATTAAAGGAGCCCCTCTTGTGAACATTAAGTGTTGAATCAAAAATAATAATTCAGTGATATAGAAGTAATTTATTTTATAAAGTTAACATTAACTCTTTATTTCTCAGAATGATAAATACCCAAGCAATTTTACATTCTGACCTCTTTGGCTTTGGCATTTTCTTATGTAACAGAAAAATTAAACTAAGACAATATTCCACCTACTTCTGAAAGGACACGAGGCCACAAACAGGATAAAACACAGTGAAACATAATAAGCCATTTACGGATAAAATGTAACAGATTACGTAATTTAATGATCAGGAACTGTTTTAGAATACATCGTGCCTTTTTGTTCCCTTAAAATAAGATAATATGTGTTGGGTAGGATCTTAGTTTTTTTGTTTTTTGTTTGTTTGTTTGTTTTTCTGGTGTAATTTTATGGCTAATACCTAGGCAGGTAATCATGCTAAAAAGAAACTATCTTTGTCATTTTTCAAGGGTTATTCTTTATTTTGAAGGTACTTATCGCTTCTATAACCTAGCATATTTACTCTTCCCTATCCCAACTGTAACCATTTGCATGCTGTGATTTATAGGGTTCTTGTAAAACACCTCCATTTATCAATTATGAGAGAACACAGACTGCTCGGGAACAGTTTGAGTTTGAGCAGCACCCTTGGCAAGTGAAATGTCTGAGGGGGTGGGGGGGTGAGAAGGAAAGAAAAGAAGAGAAAATGGCAACAGGAGGAAAGTGGGAGTGCAAAGAACTCATTGATGTTTCTGCTTTTGTTTTCCTGCTGAGCTCTACTTGCCCTTCTTCCCACAGCTTTCCTGGTGTTGTACACACAGGCCTCTGCCATTCGATTTTCCCATCTATATTTTTGGTGCTCACCCTGTTTTTCTATGATGCTGCATTTGTTTCTCAGTCGTCAGCAAATATGTTCTGGATGTCTATGCATGGAGGGCCTAGTGTTGTGCAAAGCCCCATGAAGAATACAGAGGGAGAGAGGGTGGGACCTATTCTCACCTCATATCATGGGCAGAACAAGCTTTTACAAAAGCACCAATTCAAAATAAACAGAAAATACAATATGAGGTGAGCGCTAAGTAAATGAAATCATATTTACGGAATGGTTTGTACTGTATTGGTTTACAAGTCATCATTTCTTAATAAATGCTAGTCACTAATAATGATGATACAGTGATGATGATGACAATTTGATGCCAATAAGGACTGAAGCAATTGTCACAGAGGAAGAGGTTAGAATGGAGCAAGGTTTTCAGCCAACTTAGGAGACCCTCAGCATTTGAAGGGTCTTTCACAGTGGAAGATACTTTGCTAGGTCCTCTCTGACACGAGCCCCACTCTCTCATTTCTCTGGCTCTTGTTCTTTTTTTATGGCAATCAATGCATTCTCATATACTACTTTGCCAATTGACTTTTTTTGTCTGTCATTTCCCTCTTGAGTGTAAGCTTCATGAGTGCAGGGATCTTTGTTTTGTCGTTGATAAACCCCAAAGTCTTTGAGAGTATATGGAACAGAGTAAGCACTTAATACCTATTTATTGAATGTCAAATGAACGACTGAAAGCTTTTCTAATTTACCTGCCTCCTCTCTTTGTTTTCTAATCTCATCATCTGAGTGTTCCTGTCTTGTGTGTACTTAGTTGCCATTGTAGGTCTGCTTTCTATAGTGAATCTGGTAGGCTGAGGATGGAAAAGAGAGAAAGATTTCCAGGCGTGGCTGGGTCACCTGTGATGCCTGTGCAGCCTGACCTAAGGTAAATTTCTAGGAACAGCTAAAAAATTCAGTTATAGTCTCCTCATCTGTTTGCATATTGAACCCAGTTTTTCCGGGCAAGCTTTTCCTGAGAGCTCCCTTCTCTGACAGTTCCCTCAGCCATACATAGAGGTTAAATGAAGAAGCTTTGGAATCAGAGCTTAGGTACTTTTTCCTCTACCTTCATGCCAGATTAACCCTAAGCAAGTTCTTGGCCTCTCTAAGCTCCACTTTTCTGACTATGGAACTGAGATAATAAAGACATTTACCTCTTAGGTGGTTGTGAGGAATTAAATAAAATGCTGAATGAACTCTGCACAATAATGAACATTGATAGCCAATGAAATAATACTAGTTATAAACCCTATAGGTTTATGATCATTATAGTCCTTGTTATTTATTTTGGCAGCAATCTGGTATGTTGTGTAAAATATTATCTAACATTTTGTGATCTGTGTTACACCTTGAGTTCTTTCTTCCATTAGTGTCTAATTACATTTTCTTTATTTTTCCCCGATTTTCTCAGAGATTTAAATTATCACTAGATTTACTTGGAAAAAAAACTTAAGGAAGTGGTTTGGGAAAATATACTGAGATTCAAAACTATAATATTACTTTAGAATTTAGAAAATATCTTTTTTTCTCCTAGTCATGATTATTAGTAGAAAAAGGAGTAAAGTTATGTCATTTGGATAAAGAACAATGAAGAGAAGAAAGTAAAGGAAGCATAGTTTGAAACCATTCACCATCTTGATTTTATTTTTAGTTTCCATACACTTGACTAAACCTAAGTGAATATTTTTAAATGCTACCTGAATTTTTGTCCTTACATCTGTATTTCCTTGCAAGAAATTATTATTTGTCAAATAATGAATTAATTAGAAGGATTGATATCTATATCTATCTGTATCTAGATAGAGAATGAATATCTCCAAACTGGGAATTACTTTTCACAAAGAAATCTAAACATAAAAAGATAATTAATTTGAAAAAGAAAAGTGGTATGGTAATGTTGCACTAAGCACATTATAAAGTTGTGATAATAAAGATGCTGTTACTATTATAAGATGAAATAGACATATTAGTATACTAGAATTTAAGTATAGAAATTACGTAGTATAAATAATTTATACAATTAAAAGTATTTGATTTCATGGAGAAAAGATAAATAATTCAAAGAAATGTATTAGAAATTTAACTATTTGGAGGCAAAAGGAATGAAGAATTCTGACTCACACAATATTTAAACATACATTTAGGGTCAATTAAAAAGTTAAATGTAAAAAATAAATTTATAAGAAATATCTAAATGAAAGATATATTACTACTTACAGACCTAAATGTTGGGAAAGCCATTTTAGCATTGAAGTAAAGAAATGAGATATAGAGAAAATTCAATTTGATGATGTGAAAATTAAATATTTGTGCGAAAAACTAAAAGGCAAAAAAACAACAACAGGTAAATATTTGAAGTTATTTACAAAACATAAAGTGTTAGTCTTAATATAAAAAGGATTCTTAAAAATCAGTAAGAGACAGATTCTGCTAGGAACATGTGTCCATAACTCAACGTTTTCCCTTTCTCTTCTTGGAAACCTTCAAAAAGCAACGTGGAGAAAGGAAAGAAAAAACCTACACAATATTTTTGGTTGAACTAGAATACAGGATGTAAAATGTTTGCAAGGACTGCCAATGAAAACCATTGGGTGTAAATGGAGAACGGGGTCCTGTAACACAAGGCTCTATAACTCTTCCATACAAATATGCTTCCTGTAGTTAGGGACACACTCCGAGGGACAATAGCTGGATTCCTTGTCTGCAAAGAGATTTCAAAAACAGGATGAATGGGGAAGTGATAGAGCTCCCATCCCCAGAGGGAGGATTGGGCTCAGAGCAGGTTCAGAGGCAGGGTTGCCATGAAGAATTATGTGCACAAGTCACATTGGCAGGACGGAGGCTGGCTTTATCTGAGAAAAGATGCTTATGAAAATGAACTAACCCGGAACATAGCTGACTCCTCCACACTTAGGAGAACTTCTTACAAACAACTCTTCCAGAAGACCTCAACTCATACAATACTACAAATACTAATACAAAAATGCAACACTTATACAGCACATATACAAAGATACCATCTTAAAAGGAGGAAAAGACCCTCATTCTTTATTAACAGAAAACATTCACCGGAACGAGGTTGCTGGGACAGATGTAAATTGTGAATAATTGTGATGCCTTTAATTAATATTTTTTAAAATCTCTTTACAAAAAACCACATTGCAGAAATGCAAATATACAGGAAGAAAATGATAAAGTAGCGGAAAGAATGAAAAGTAAGCTGAACGAACTCAGAAAAGTAGAAGAAAAATATTGAACTACAGAAATGAAGGTGCAACAGGAAGCCGCACAAGTCCAAGAGACACTGCAGAGGTCATGGTCAAGGGCACAGAAGGTCAAAATAATGAGAATGAAATGAAATAGATGTAAAGAAAGATACAACGAATTAGAGCAAAGATGGTAGAAACAGAAGTAATGAGACATACTATGTGTTTATTTAGATTCCTTATGGAAGAAAATACACTATTAATAAAATAAAACAATTATTTAAAGATACAATTTAAGAACATTTTCCTGAAAGGAAAGAATTAGTCTACCTACTGAAGGAGCACCAGTGCCAGCAAAATTGACACATTTCAGTCAATACCAATATTAGGGCTTAAGAAGCCACACATACACACAAAAAAGGAGTCATTTTTTAAGGGATTAAAAATCAGGTTGGCTTCATATTTCTCCCTAGCAATCTTCAGTCCTCAAAGATAATACAATTAAATTTGCCAGACATTTAAGAGAAGGAAAATATGAGTGAAGGATTTTGTATCTAGTAATGCTGTCCTTCTACCACGAAAACTATAAACCAACTGTTTTGAATGCACGAATCAAAGTGTATTCTTCCAGTAAGCTCTTCTAGAAAAAATTACTAGGAAATTGACATTAATAAAACATGAGATAACTTGGGAAAGTATAGCAAAAGGAGTGGCAGTGAACATTCCATATATTGAATAGAACAAAGACTAAACTTAATGTGGAAAGTATCGTAACAGACAATATAAATGTTATATGCTAGTGATTCTCAAATTTTAAAGTACATTCGAATCACTCACAGAGCTTCTTAAAGTGTAGATCCTGAAAAATTATGTCAGGGTGAGTCCGAGATTTTGTATTTCTTACAAGTTCCTAGCTAATGTTGATGCTGTGTGTCTCTGGACCTACTCTGAGTAGCGGGTATATTATGGTAAAAACAATACAACCAATAAAATTAGGAGAGAAAAGCGGATGGAAATTAAAAGAAGTATGATTATTCATTCGTTGTTATCTGTGAATTAGTGAGTATTGTCTACTGCTGATAAATCAACTTGTTGAAGTATAAATATCTACTAGCACAAAGGTAAATATTAAGAAATATAATATTATTGACCAAAATCAAGTGGAGGAGACATGGGAGAGGATGCCAAGGAAAACAGACATGATACTTTTTTTCATTGCTCATAGTAGGAAACTATTAGATACAGCCCTCCAAATTAGAGGATTAAATATATTATATAAAGATATAACTACAAAGGTAATCATTAAAACAAAGTACAAACCCCGTTTGTTTTTTGTTTTTTGTTTTTTTGTGATGGAGGCTTGCTCTGTCACCAGACTGGAGTGCAGTGGCGTGATCTTGGCTCTCATTAACCTCCGCCTCCCCGGTTCAAACAATTCCCCTGCCTCAGCCTCCTGAGTATCTGGTACTACAGGCATGCACCACCATACCCAGCTAACTTTTTATATTTTAGTAGAGATGGGGTTTCACCATGTTGGCCAGGATGGTCTCGATCTCCTGACCTTGTGATCCGTCCGCCTCGGCCTCCCAAAGTGCTGGGACTATGGAGGTGAGCCACCCATTCTTAAATATTAGAACTATATACATGTAAAAGAAAACAGACCACATAGTGAAAGAATTAAACAGTAACTAAAAAGAAACAAAATAATGACAGGACAAGACCAAATGTATTTATCATAGCAATAATGCAAACTGTTTAAAATCCATTATTAAAACACTAATGATTTTAATTAGAATCACATAACATACCCACCCTTTACATCAGGTAAACCTCAAAACTATTGACTAGATAATTCTTTGAGTGGGTGGATAGGTTGGAGGCTGTCTTATGCATTGTAGGATGTTTAGCAGCAACCCTAGATTATTCCCACCAGGTGCCAGTAGCACACCCCTCCCTCAGTTGTGACAACCAAAATGTTCCCAGACATTGCCAAGGGGAAGTAAGGGGACAAAATCATCTCCAATTGAGAATCACTGTTGTAATTAAGGCATGCATATATCAAGATGATTTAGAAACATGAAAAAGACAAAGACATGCTATGCAAATGTAGATAAGAAAGATAGATGGTAACATGGTATGAATATGAAACAAGAAAGAATTCAGGCCAAGGCATTAAGTAAATAACAACAAGAAAAGCCCTTGGTAATGTTAAAAAATAAAATTTGCAATGAAGATATAATTGTTATTATTTTGCATGCACCAATACTATAGCATCAACAGATAAAAAATATAGGATATGTAAATAAAGATAGAAATGTAATACCTCTTTATCATTGATGATTAGATGAAGTAAAAAAAGTAAATACACAGAAAACTGAAATAACAGTGTCGATTTTTTTGTAGTACATTAGCTCTATTCTATAAAAATAGAGGGAAAACATTATTTTTTTCAAGAACCGTGAGCCCTTAGCCTGATCATGTCCTAAGCAACCAAGGAAGTCACAATTATCTCCAGATGTATAAATAGCAAAGCAAACATTTTTTTTTGATGACAAAGCAAAAAAACTAAAATTATGAACAAAATTAGAAAATAAAATTATCTTCTAGAGGAAAATGAATCAAGTCTAGGTTTAATGATGAAGTATAATCCAAAATTTCAGAATAGGTGAAAAAAATGCTGTCTACGGGACAGTAATATTACAGCTGATGGGATGCGGCTGAAACAATGTTCAAAGAAGATGCATAGCCTTAAATTTTTGTGTAAATACATAGTAAAGACTACAAAAAGTAATTATCTAATGCAAGAAGGGACAACCAAATAAATGTAAAAAATAAGGAATTAGAAAAATTTATGAGTTAGAAAAATGGAGACAAAGAACATAATGCTATAACTAAGGTATTAACTAAATTATTCAAGATAAAAAAGGCCAACTACAATACACAAAATAAGAAAGAAGAGACTACTCAATATTTTGCTAATAAATTTTTTAAATATAGGTGAAATAATTTATTTAAATTGACTCTAAAGGAAACATAGTGTAAACAAGTATTTTTCCATAGAAGAAATAGAGAATACATTGATATCTATACCTCCCTCTTCCCCCACCCCCAAAATAAGACAACTAAGTTGTAACTTTTTTACACAAAATGATACTGTGAAATGGATAATGTTTAAAAAAAAATCTAAGTTCTATGGTTTTATAGGGTAATTACCAAGAAATCTTTAAAAAGTAGATAATTTTAATGCTGTTTAAATTATTTTAGCTCATAGATGAGGGAAAAATGCCAAAATATTTTTAAGAAGTGAACATAATACAGATTTTAAAACAGCAACAACATAGTTTGAATTTATATAAAAGGAAAATATTAGACCAGTGTTTCCATACTTGGCTTTACAGTAGATTCCCCAGAGACCCAGGCTGCATCTTCACAGATTCAGATGTAATTAGTTGGGGCATGGTGAGTTTGGGTCAGTATTCATTTATTATTATTTTCGTTCTATTTTGTTTGTTTTGAAAGCTCCCTATTGATTGTAATAAGCAGTTGGATTGGATAATCACTGTTTTAGATCATTGTCTCTCTAGAATATCAGCATAAAAATTCTAAATAAATATTGGTATTTGGAATCCAGAAATGTATTAAAAGAATACATCATATGACCAGGATGTTTCAACATTAAGATATATAATCATTTAATATTAATGGAAGAAAAATTATATAACCATTTTCATACTTAAAAGATGTTGTGGAATTTAATATTCATTCTAAATTTTAAAAATCAAAAATCAACAAAATAATGTATCCATATCAAACCAAAGTGCAACATCATGTTTCCTGGGAAAACATTAGAAGCATTTCTATTTATGTTAGAACAAGAAAAGGATGTTCACCACCAATGTAGATTATTACAGGGTGAACTAGCCAATGCAAATAGACTAGAAAGCAATAAAAAGAATAAAAATCAGAAATGAGAAGGTAAAAGTATTATCTTGTAAATGATATGATTAAATACTTTGAAAACCAAGAAAATCAGCTAAATTTACTGCAACAATAAAATCTCTCAGGTGTCAGGGTACTAAATTAATACACAGCTGTCAATAATTTTTCCATTTACAGACAAGTTAGAAGGCATAATGGGAGAAAATACCTGCTTTGCAATAACAATAAGGAAAATTTAGAGGTGTGAGCCTAACAAGAAATGTGAGGCTTCTAGGAAGAAAATTTAAAAATATTTTCAAAGTCCGCAAAAAATTGTATGAACAAATGGAAAGGCATAGCATGTTCTTGGATAGAAAGACTCAGCATCATTAAGATGCTAATCCTTCCTGAGTTTACTTATAAATTTAACATGATCTCGATAAAAATACCAAGTCTTTTTTTCCCCGAAACTAGACAAGTTGATTGTATAATTCATATGAAAATCAACAAGAATAGCCAAGAAATTTCTGAAAAAGAAGACCAATGAGGAGGAATTAGGCAGACACAGGAAAATGTGTATGGTATGCTATGATTTGTACAGAAGAAGGAGAAAAATTTATAAATACACATAAAATATATATACAAAATATACACATACACTGTACTGTGTGTGTGTGTGTGTGTGTGTGTGTGTGTGTGTCCATGTACATTTGGCTTGCATATGCATACTGTTGTCCTCTAGCAACAGAAATAAGAAACAAAGAAGAACGGTAACCTATTCAAAATATGGTCACGAATCTAATTCTGGATAGAGGTAGAAAGCTGGTCCTTGATTGCATGATTTTTATACATTTTGAGATTTGAATCATATGATTGTATTAATATATTCCAAAATAAATAAATAAATAAGCCAAACACAAACCCACTTACAGAAAAGTGAGCAAAGAACAACTTGAAACAAAGAAATTTTGAACATCACAAATTAAGGAAAATAAATTAAAGCAATAATAATAATGATAGTGTGTTGATGTATACAGTATGTTAGCCACTGTCTCAAGCGCTTTATAGGATTTGTTTAACTTAATCCTCAAGCATAACCCTGTGACTTATGTATCTGTCACCTGTACATAACCCTGTGACATAGGTATAGATATGATTTTAGGAGACTTTTAGTTCTCTGTTTCTTTTGATTCCCAGATGTCCTGAAATCACTATTTTTCTTTCTGTTTTCAGAGTAGAAGCCATGAGTATTTAAAAAGAGAGCTGGTGTTCTTGTCCATCTTGTCATTCAGTTGTACTCCATTATTTGCCTGAGTACTTCTGTGCTTTTCTAGATCCCTTCATTTTGTGTGGTTTAAAAGGTTTAATGGCTTTTTATTGGTTCATTGCGAAGGTTATCAAATTAATATAGAAGCATTGTTAAAAAATTGTTGGCATGTGACCAATTTTATTATTTTAAACTAGCACTACAGCCATGAATTGATTTGGAAGCATCCACTATGTGTAGGATACTCTGCTAGGTACAGAGGGTGGTAGGCTTCACAAGGATGACTGAAAATACAGATCTGGATGCCACTAAGGTCAGGTTCAGTGGTAGTTTTCTAAACTCATGGCATGTACATTTAAAGAAACCCACTCAACTTAATAAGAACAATAGTTGAGATGACAAAATGAGAGTTGCTTAGCTGGGAGAGAGACTATTGCAGAATTCAAATAAATGATACATCAGAGGCAGAAAATCATAAAGCACATGAGAACTACTTAACAATATTCAATGACTTACTGGCTGGGTGACTTGGGGAAAATTAACTAATTAAACTAATCAGTCTATACTTTAGTGGCCTCATCAATAAAGTAAGATAATCATGGCACCTAACTCATTGGGTTATGGTGCAGATTAACAAATGTAAAACTCTTGGGACTCTGCCGGGCACATGGTAAGTGCTCAATAAATGAGAGCTGTTGTCGTTATTATAGTAAAATCTCAGCTCTCTCAAACAATTTTTGGAACTCAAGTGACTCCAGAGATACTCAGTATAAGCAGAGAGGTGATTTAGAAGATCAACCTTTTCCCACAATAATTAACAAATGTGATGGGGATAAACATAGCAGGAGGGAAGGAGGGGAAAGAATAACAGAATAAAAGCATGAAAAGGTAACGGTTATCAGCAGCTGTGGTGGTGAGTAAAATCAACAGTGAGGTTAGTGATAACACAGAAGTGATACTGAGATGAAGGTACCAAAAATGAGAGCTACACTATACTATCAGGGTAAGTAGAATCCACCCCGCAGGAAACAGTCAGGGAAAGCTCAGGGCATCTCTAGTGTGTATGTTTGTGGAAGGACTGGTAAAGAACTCTTTGCACTTTTCTATTGTGACCTCTAAAGGCTCTAGGTGTCATTATATGATGCCAAGCAATAATATTTCTATTTGATAACTTGTATAAAAATTATCACATCTCATTCTATCTCATTAGCCATTGCATAATATGGATTTTGATTTCCCTCTACTTAAAGGCAAAAGACAAAAAGATTATAACAATTTGTGCAACATGTAAAAGATAAAATGAGTATCTTCATATGACTAAGAAGGATTAGTCCAGGAATATTTTAGGGGACTTATTTGACTGCATTTGCTGCATTCCAGCTTTAAGAAAGAGAGGTGGCCAGGTGCAGTGGCTCATCCCTGTACTCCTAGCACTTTGGGAGGCCAAGGTGGATAGATCATCTGAGGTCAGGAGTTCGCGATCAGGCTGGCCAACATGGCGAAAACCTGTCACTACTAAAAATACAAAAATTAGCCAGGTGTGCTGGTGTGCACCTGTAGTCCCAGCTACTCAGGAGGCTGAGGCAGGAGAATTGCTTTTACCCCAGAGACAGAGAGGTTGCAGTGAGCTGAGATCATGCCACTGCACTCCAGCCTAGGTGACAGAGTGAGACTTTGTCTCAAAAAAAAGAGAGAGAGAGAGAGAGACAGGGAGGTACTTGATCAAAAGGTAAGCAGGCATCTGGAACGATTTCAAGAAAGTGAGTTTAGTCCCACTTCTGAGATCAGCAACCATTCAAAATTTCTTCATGTGTATATATGCAGTTGTCCCTTGATATCCATGGGAGATTGATTCCAGGACCCCTAGAGGACACCAAAATCTGAGGATGTTCAAGTCCCTGATATGAAATGGCATAGTATTGACATACGATCTACACACGTCCTCCTATATACTTTAAATCACCTGTAGATTACTTATAATTTCTAGTACAATGCCTACACGTCACTTTATTCATGTGGACTTAACATAGTACTTGGCTGGGGCAAATTTTAGTTTTGCTTATAGAACTTTGTAGACTGTCATGGAGAAACACAAGCCTGGCTTGTGGTACAATAACAGTGAGTGATCAGTGTTATTACTTGTTCAGTACAAACATCCTACTAGGCAAATTGTATTATCCGTTTTATAGAGATTAATACATTGGGTATTACTAGGTTTAGGTAAATCACTAAAATCACACGTAACTTCAGATTGGACTGCGGACATATTTGACAACAAATCTCTTCCTTTTCACATGTTGGAACCCAGAAACTTTTAATGCATGAATTTGATAAAAATCCACTTTGATTATCAGAGTTCTACATGTTTTTATCTAACATTGTTTATTACTGTGTTCCAGCTTTTTGAGCCAAAACGTAAGATATTACTGTCTTTATAAACTGACATAGATGTTGCTACATATAGATATTTCATGAACACACACACACCAGACAGAAAACTCTCCTGTCCCATGCCTTCTTCAGTTCCCTCCATGTATCTACTGCCTTCATAACAAAAATTCTTAAATCAGTTTTCTCTATCTGTTCTACTTCCTTAACTACGACTCCTGCCTCAATCTGCTCAAATTTCACCAGTTCCCAAAAATTGTTCTTGTCATGGTCACAAATTCTCTTTATTTTTGTAAGTTGAAAGGCCACTTGTAATATTCCTTGACCTCTGTCAATAATTTGATTATATTAGCCACTTCTATCTTAAAATCTCCTTCCTTAAAATCAATGCCAATTTAGATTTTGCTTTTCCTTTTACTTCCTTTTACCTGAGTCATTCTCAGTCTCCTTTTCAGGCACCTCCATTTTAGGTCTCTGTCTCTTCCTCCCTGCCTGATCCTGCCCACTCCTGTGACTTTGCTGATGTCTGTGTTTCTAACCCATACTCCTTGCCTGGTCTCCAGGCCAATCTTTCCAACGGCTTAGTCACTATATCTTGCCAGGCTTCAATTTCACATTTCCAAAATTGATTCCAACGTTTTTCCTACCTTCCTACCCTCCTACCCTCATACTCTAAGCCTGACACAACTCCTAATCTCCTTATGGTGAGGGTGAAAGACTATGAAGCACAGCATTCAGGATGTATTTATTGAATGAATTCATGAAACATGGAAAGTAGAGAATTCACTTGTTTTTCCTTTTTTTTTTTTTTTTTTTGAGATGGAATTTTGCTCTGTCACCCAGGTTGGAGTGCAGTGGCACAATCTCGGCTCACTGCAACTTCCACTCCTGGGTTCAAGCCACTCTTCTGCCTCAGCCTCTGGAGTAGCTGGGACTATAGGTATGTGCCACCACACCTGGCTAATTTTTGTATTTTTAGTAGAGACAGGGTTTCACCATGTTGGCCAGGCTGGTCTTGAATTCCTGACCTCTGTCGATCTGCCTGCCTCTGACTTGCAAAGTGCTGGGATTACAGGCACAAGCCACTGCACCTGGCTAAAATAGCATACTTGTGACCTGCACAAAGCATGCTAGGATAACCCTTGCATAAAAGCCAACATTTTGACCTTGATCCATAATGCTAGCGCTCTTGGTAGTATTCCAGGATGGATGACCCCTGCAGAGCTCTGAAGTATCTCTATACGACCCGTACAACTTGTTACTAGACCTGAAATTTTGCACTTCTGAAATGACCCTTGTATGAAGTGGCCCGTCAAACCAGAATATTTTTAACAAGAATTAAGTACAAGCATAATTATGCAGTCTGGTATGTTAATGAGTTGATAAATTAATATTAGTTTGGTGTAAAGACAGTTGTGGTTTTTGCCATTATAGAAAAATTTAAAAATAGCCAGAAAGAGACTGGGGAGATGTCTTTATAAGCAAGTATTACATCAAAATATGCTGTAGACAAAGTATACTATATTTCTTGAGCATTTATTACATGCCAGAAAATAGTCTATGAAGTTTGGATGTGTTGATTCATTTAATGCCCCCAACAACTTTATAAGATGATTATTCTCATTTTCTAGATTAGAAACTCAGTCACAGGGAGATAAAATAATGTGCCCAAGGTCACACATCTGTGAATGATGAAGCATAACCACCACATTGCAGATGAGCTCAATAAGGAAAGCTGAGTTCCTTTACATGATGAACAGGAAAGCAACATGAAGCCACAGTTCACGAAAAGAAAACACATTTAGTAAGCAAATATGTGGAAAAATGTTTGTCTGCCTTAGTAAGAGAAAAATGCCATGCAATAAAATACCACCTTTACATTGAGAGACAGAGAGAGAGAGAAGGTGAAGAGAGAGAGGGAAGGAGAAAGAGAAGTGGGAAGAGGAAAAAAGAAAGAGAAAGGTGCGTACTCTAATCTTGGTGCGGCGCGGTAAGATTGGCGTACTTCCTGCCACACCCTGTTGCAGTACAGTAGGAGCTGCACTAAAAAAATGATAGATGGAGAGTTACAAAGAATCTCTTCCTGAAATTTTAGCATAAGGAAATTTAACGAAAAAGAAAACTTCATGCACCAAAATAATTTCATAATTATTTATAGTATAGTGATATTGCAGATGATCTAATGCCTAGTGATAGAATGTTATCTGTAGATTATCCAAGCATGAAAATAGCCATTTTTGAAGACATGTATAATATAATGTTAAGTGAAAAAAATCTGAATACAAACTTTGTTATCGCTATACCTAATTTTATGCTTATGATATAGAACCGAGTAAGAACATAGCAAAATTAAAACAGTTGCTATGTTAACTGTGATATTATATTTTTTTATTAAATAGCATTTTTTGTTATAATATTGCTTTTGTGATAAGTGAAATTAAGAAGTAAACCAATTAGCTAGATGAGATATAAGGAAGCTTTGTAAATGCTTCAGTAGCGTTATTTTCGGACAAGTGAAAGAGTTACCCTTATGTACTAGGAAGAGCCTGGGGCTTTGAGTGTAAACAAATTTCGTTGTTGAATTCTGGCTCCAGCATGTGGTTTTAGATCAATCACAGCAAATTTGACCCTTAGTTTTTTCATCTGAAAAAAAGTCTAGACACTTGGATTAGTAGTCAATAAAATTTAGTTTTTTTCTGAAGCAACCTCCTATAAATTTCAGGATGTAAAAAGCAAATAAAAACCAACCAAACAAGAAACTCACACCACCAAAAGTCTAAGTTAATTATATCCAGTCCTATCAATTGAAAAATACTTCGTTTAGTAGCTGCTTTGCTGGATCCCAGCATCCGTATCTTTTTTTTTTTTGAAGCGCTAGAATGATAAGTATTTGGAAAATGATATTTTTGCTTTGTCCAGTTATTGAAAATACACCTATGTCTGGCCAGCACGATGGTAATCCATCCCTGTCTATGGCTGTCAGAATGGCAGATTTAGAAGATACAAGTGTAGGATGAACACTCTAAATCTGTGAGGGCAACTCTTCTCATCTGATTCAAAAGTTGGAAAGAGTCTTCGAATAAACTAAGTACTTAGAGGAGAAATGACTTAAGTTTTCTTTGAGAACAGTATAAAGTCTTTCTCTTAATTATGCTAATGATTTCCTCAGCAATATGTGATATTCACGTTATTAGTGGTACTTTAGATGATTTTAAGAAGTATATAGATTTTTATAACTTTTAATAATTATATTTTTGTGGTCACCAAAGATGGTTAACATGTACATACATATTCTAGGAATTATGCAAGATGATCTATTTTGGTACAAGAAATATAAAGGAACTATTTACATTCTTTTCTTAATATATTATTTCATTTTTCTTTATATTATATATTATGCAGTAATAAGTGTACATTGTTATAAATAAAACAAATGACTAGATGTACATGCTAAAAATATTTGACTTATAGGATATGTGAGTGAAGAAATTTAGAAACCACTGTATTTGAGCAATATTGGCTTTCCATTTTTAGTAGTGGTATAAAGTTTCCTTTGAAAATTAAGTTACTTTTTCTTTAATTTGAAATATAATTTTACTTTTTATTTTTACAATACAGTGTACAGTATGACATCTCAAAATAACAGAGTGCAGATACAAGATAAGAGTACAAAGGGGGATTAAGAGCAGGGATAGGAGAGGGATAGCATTAGGAGAAATATCTAATGTAGATGATGGGGCGATGGATGCAGCAAACCACCACCTTGGCACATGTATACCTATGTAACAAACCTGCACAATCTGCACATGTACCCCAGCACTTAAAATATAATAAATAAATTAAAAAAAAAGAAAATTAAATTACTAAAAGAGTTAACATAGAGTAAATTATAGTACAGATAGTAACACAGATAAGTCACAGACCAGAGTAGTGAGACAAGACATACTGAAGTTTGGAAATCCTCACAGAGAGTATTGGATGATAGAAGGCATATGGCAGTATCCAAATAAAAGCACATTCATGTACTAGCCTTTTCCCATCCTCCTAGATATCTTGAAAAACTGGTCATCCTAGAATAGCAGAAGGTCATTAATCCTGACTAGAAAAAGGGTGGAGAGGACACTGAAGGCATTTGGTAGACCAGTTAAGAGACTGGCGCCAGGACATTAGGGATCACGGGTTCAGGGGTCAACATCTGCTTCTATGTAGTTTCTATCTACTACTTTCAGACTTAGCTGAAAGTAGTAGATAGTAGTTCATGACTGATTTGGAGTGGAAGGAGATTTGAAATTTCTACAGCGTAAGGAAAAAGTCTAGATAGAAATAATTCTTTTAGTCAAATATGTTGCGTACACATTTTTTATGCAGCCATCCTCCACCACTGCACCAAAGTGGAGGTACTGTAAGAAAAGGAAGCTGAAGCTGCTTGCCAGGCAAATTGGAAATAAATACTAAATAGTGTATTTTTGACACTAAAGATAAACTAAAGTACCCCTTCAAAGTATCAATTTTTGAATTTGTATATGCTTTGATTTTTTTTAAGGAAAAATAGAAAACAGGCTATATATCTCTCTTAAAATGTTTGAAGGCGAAAATGCTGCAAAAGAATGTCCCCAGGTTTCGATGAAATATTCTATTTTTGAATCTACATAATTCATTAGAGAAAGAAGTAACCACTTCAGGGTGAGAATCATCTTTTCTAAGCCACTTGTATTATGTGAGATGGAGGGAAAATAGGTTGTGGTTGTTTTTGCCAAATAATTAGCTATTATTAACATGAAAACTATATATCAACAAAAGGCCTGGAAGAACACCCACTGTACTTAGACCAAAGTAAGAAATTGTTGATTGCTGAATTTTATGCTAAGGCACATTTTTAAAAAAACAATAACAAGTGAAAAAGCCAGCCCATCTGCATTATGATGGTTTTGAATTCAGTTTCATTTCTAGTTATGAGGATTGTTAGGAAATTTTTGACCTTTCTTTTGCATCAGCCTCTGTTCACTCCCCTTGCAGCTCTGCATTAATTGTTGCCTATTTGCCTCCCTAGAATTTACCTACAATTGTCGTTAGTGGGTGTGAATGCAGCATAAGGGGAAGGATAGAGGTGATATCTAGGAACCTGGAGGTGAACTTTTGCCTTCTTGAACACTTCTGGGGCAAAGAAATAAAAGCCCTATAGGCTTCTAGCTACTGGTAAGTATGACTCATTAAGTAATGAACTTTAATAAATCTGCCAGGTCAGACACATTCTTTTACTTAGAGAAATATCATCTGAAAATAATTTTGAGCTGTCATAAAATTCATCTGTGCTGATTTTGGTCAGCCTAACCAGAGACTCAAAGATACTGGCCCAAACACTTATTTTTCTCTTTCCAGTGGCTGACAGCTGTCGTTGCTGAATCTATGCTATGGCTTTTTTTGTCTGTTTTTTCAAGATGAAAAATCACTATAAGCTTTTGAAGAATATTTTCTTTTCTATTTTATTTTATTTAGAGACAGGGATCTTGCAGTGTTGCCCAGGCTACCCTTGAAGTTCTGGGCTCAAGTCATCTTCTCACCTCAGCCTCCCAAGTAACTAGGTTTATTGGCATGAACTATAGTGTCTGGCTGAATAAGTTTTTTATATGGGGAGAATTTCCCTTTTAGACGTTTTCTTAAATATGCAGTGATACTGGGAGTTTGATTGATAGACTTAAAGCTCTTTGTTTGGTTTAAATTTAATGCCAGTTGCCTTTAGCTTTTCCCAATTGGTCAGCAATGTCTTATAATACAGCTCATCTTTTTATTTTTCCTTCATTGCTTCTACGGGAGAGCAGCCCACATAAAACACACAAACACAAAGATAGTAGAGGTCCTATTTAGGTCTTTGACTTTTATAAGCTTTTTTTCTGTATCTCATCTTAATTAGCAAGTGAGATCAGAGGAAATATACCGAACATAAGAAGAGAGAGTTGATCGTACAAGGACTTTAGGAATATTATTGTATCTCTAATAGCTTCATGTGGGTTGAAGGCCATCTGGTTGGCATTATGGGAAAAGGGCAGCCTGCTGGGATATTTGGAAGAGAATCAGGTTTATTAGATAACTTGTACAATAAAATTCAAATTTTGGAATACCTGAAAGGAACAAAGAGAGGGAACTATAAGAAGAAATATCTGATTGTCATATAGGTACTCTGGAAGTTAATATGATATTATAGACAGGAGCAGTTGTTATTCCGGAGAGCACATTGTTCATATGACCCAAAAAAACAATATGGAGTTACTTAAAACAAAGAAGACAGAATTCTTGTGCTCACAGTTGGTTTTTAGGAAAGTATCTCGGCCTTTATAACTGATAGAAAAATATGAAATCTCTCCCCTTTTTTTGAAGCAAAATATTCCTTTTTCTAGTTTTCTCTTGACTTTTTAATGTTTAGCTCATGTTAAAGATGGAATTCTGGTTCTTACAGATTTCTTGAATTTTGTACAGTTTTTAAGGAGAAAAACTTTTTATCAATTACTTAAATACTTTCCTTTAGAAAAAGCATGCTTAGGAAGAACTGTTAAATTTATGTTACAGTTTAATTGTTCAAATGATATATAAGATAGTATTTTAGTCCAGTATTTCTCAAATAAAATAATGTGATCTCTAAGTTTAGAAGCACTAACTTACAAAACTAAAGTGTGCGGTATACAGCAGGTTTCAATTCTGAATTTTTACCAGTTTGGTTTATGTAGCTGGTAAGAAAAATCCATATGAAGGCATATGGGGCAATTGTCATTTTTTACATTAGGACACGTTCAACTATAGGACAGCCATTTATATTTGCCAATAAATTGCTGAACTTTTGGTACTAATTTGTTCTAATAGTGTCAGAAAGACAAAATGAAAGTAGCTGTACTTAGTTACATAGTAGTCATCCAAAGAATTTAAAAGGGTATTTATCTTTAAACATAGTCTAATTATACTATTTGTTAAATATATATCTAATTAAAGTGAAACATATTTTAAGAAATCTCTCTTAGGGGTCTGTCATCTATGGCCCTACTTTGAGAATTATTGGTCAAAACAATCCTATCTATTTAACTATTTATTCCTATCTATATAACTGTCATGTGCTATTATGTCTGTGATGAAAAACGGGGTGGGGGGCAGATGTAATAAATTCATGCAGAAGAGATCATCATTTGATGTTAGATTTCTAAGACATTTAGCATTTGCCCAATTCAACTACCTTTTGTTGACAGAAAACTGACCCAATGAGATGAAGACTCAAACCTAGGACTCTTGACTTCCAGTTTAATACTCTGGTGTACACCTGTCAGAAAGAAATACAAATGCTATTTTTATCAGAGCAGTGGAAAGAAAATAGTATTTGGTTAATATGGATACATATAAAATTAGATTACTTTGGTTTCTAAATTTCCCTTTCTTGTTGGACTAAGTTAATTAAAAATAGATTGAACTTTATTTCATTTTTTACTTTTTATTTTTGCTTTTAAATGCTATAACTCAAATATTATTAAGGTAGAAAATTCCTTTTTGTTCTCCAGTTGAAGAAAAAGATCTCATTGTATGAAATCATTTAAGACAGGAATATTAGGAACTGCCAAATGAAGAGTGGATATGTCTATTTGGGGTGATGTGGAGTATAGTGAAAATGCTTTGGGGGTATCAAACCTGGAACATCAGATTTAAAGGGAAATTAACTTTTCTGTGCTGTTCTGCTTCATTTTATGCAATTCCATTCAACTTTTCACCCCTCACCAAGCTATGATTTACGCATTTGGACTGTATCATACATCAGCTTTTGGGGGGCTTGGTTTTCTGTGTATCCACTCAAATGCCCATCATTAACGTCAACCTGTCTGTTTCTATGTTAGGTTTAACAGAACTCAACTGCACATGTTCTTTCTGTCAGAAGGGGTTTTTTTTTTTTTTTCCTGAAGACAGAATTTCATGCTTAGTCAAAAGAGGTAATGGAAAATAAAAAATCCATTTAACTTTCAGGTATTTTTCTGTGTTTGTACTCAGCATTTGATATTATTAAGCATTGTATTTATTAGAGGAAAAATGATTTTTGATGCTCATACTTCATCTTCTCCTTTCTATTAGTATGCTTATACATTCCAGAGTCTGTACAAAGGAAACTGGCAGAGAAAGAGACTGAACAAGGGAGAGATTAATGCCAAAACTGTCTCCACTCACAAACTATCTTAATATTAAGCAGGTCACACAAAAAGGAGAGCAAATACTGTTCTTGAAAAGATAATGCATTGAATATTTAATTTAACAAATGTTGTATGATGTAATTACTTTGAAAACACAGTACTTTTTCCAATTTAGAGGGATACTTAAAAAAAAAAAAGCTGAGGTTTTGTTTTTAATAATTAAAAAATGTTTACAATAAAAATGTCATGATTATAGGCATGTGATATTTAGAGATTTTGTATATTTGTATGTGGTTTCTATAATTCAAATTTTGAAGAAATAACATTATAACAATTGCTACCTTTTACTGAAGTGAAGGCCAGCTGTCTGCTAATAAAGTTTGTTTAGTGAAGGCCAGCCGTGTGCTAATGAAGTTTATTCCCTATCGCCTCATTTTGTATAGCTAGGTAAATGATGTCATCTTCATTTTATAGATGAAGACACTGAGGTTCAGAGGTGAGAGTAACTGCTAAGATTGCACTGCTGTCATATGCCAGAGCTGCAAACTATCTAGGCTTTCTGGTGCCATGCTTCTCACTGAACCCTGTAGTCACTATGCAATAAAGCCTGCATAGTACTTCACTGGACTGAAACCATAGCCCAGTGAAATTGATGTCAGCCACAAAGAACTCACTGATGTGTACATGAAAACAGGACATATTTAAAAATCTTGGGGTTAACGTTTTAGAATCTGAATATGTGATAGACTGTTATCCTAAAACCTGAAGAAATAATAGGGATGTCTACCTTTAGATCATATCTTATTCCTGTGCCCAGAATGCCCACTTCTTTCTTTAGTCTTCAATGTTAAAACTTCATCCATCTTTCAAAGCCCAGATTAAATTAACACACTGTATGGGCTAATTCCAATCAAAAGTGATCTATTCCTTCAAAGATTGTGACTATTTCATTTTAATGAGGACTTTTGACTCTATGTAGAGTAATGATGGCTGATTGCCCCTGTTATAGAGCCTGCCCATATAGATACAGCTCTGCCTGACTCATCTTGATATTTCATACTCCAAGTGGCTTGCTTCTAATGGTATCTTAATACTAACTTGTTGAACAAATGAAATGACAATAAAGACAAGAACTGCCATGAGTTTCTAACACAGAGCTTCTGTAGATGGGATGATGATGATGAGCTAACATTTTATCCACACTTAGTCTGAGAAAAAAAAAAAACCTGTGAAAACTGTTTTATAATCACATTTTGCCATCCTAACAATACTGTTAAGAAGGGATTATTATTATCCCAATTCTACAAATCAGGAAGTGGTCTCAATGAATTAACATAGTATGCCTAAATTCACAGAAATAGTAGGTAGCAGGGCTAAGATTTAATCCCAGGTCCATGTGACTCTCCAGCGAAAGCCTCCATGCCATGGAAATGAATTATCTTTTTACTCTTCTGTATTTGCTCCAGAACTTAGGCCTATACCAAAGTCTCCTCAGATAAAGCCATAGTCATCTAAGAGACAGTGCAGCAAAAGAGAGGGAAGCCCAGGGCTACTAAATGTACTTGTGCCAAGTGTGCACACGCAAAGACCTCCATGTGAATAATACCTCCTGGAGGTAAGCGTTCAGTGCACAATCTGCACAAACTTTGGTGGCAGCCCTGAAATTTGTGCCTTATTTGACGTAAGTAATTCCCTCACTCTTCAATCTAAATGTTGACTGGTTAGGGTTACTATACATTTCTCCTGTTTACCCCAGGGATTATTTTAGTCAAAAGACATACATTTAAAAAATCTACATCTTAGCTTTAAGTTCTGAAATAAGCACAAAAGGGAAAGGAAACTTGTATACACTAAAAATCTCATTTTCTAAAATAATTATTAATAATAAATACCCATAAAAGATTTTAAGTAGTACACAACTATAATTCTGAATTAGTATTAAAGTATCGTTATTGCCCAAAGAATTAAAACACATTGGTGAACAATATCTCTGACTTTTCTCAATGTTATCCAATAAAGATTCTCCTAAAGGTGATTTTGATTCATCATAGTGTAGACATTGAAAAATAAATAACCTGGCAGATGCAGTGCCACATGACAGATCTGAAAGCATGTTCACCTTATCTGTGTCTCACTGCTTCACTAATCTATCTTTTTAAATATTTCCAAAGGTCTTCCCAAAGTCTTAGCTAACACTCTAAGCTCTTGATATTCATTCTTTCATTTAGAAACTATTATCCAAGTCTTGAAAAGAGCCACTTAGCCATTCATTCTAGGAAAGTAAAGATTTATTCTGGTGAGCTTTCAAAAACCTTAACTTTCATTTCATTATTCATTCATGTATTGTCATACGAGAGCAAAAGTGATGCCAGTACACTTCCATTTTCTAGGCAAGTGCGATTCTCATATGTAAAGCTGCATAGGGTAGCTGATGCTCAAATAAGAGGTCTAAGTTGTGGTCAAAATTAACCTAGAAACTTTCTTTTTTTTTTTTTTTTTTTGAGATAGAGTCTCGCTCTGTCACCAGGCTGGAGTGCAGTGGTATGATCTTGAATCACAGCAACTTCCACTTCCTGGGTTCAAGCAATTCTCCTGCATCAGCCTTCTGAGTAGCTAGGACTACAGGCCTGTGCCACCACACTCCACTATTTTTTTTTTTTAATATATTTTAGTAGAGATGGGGTTTCACCATGTTGGCCAGGGTGGTCTCGAACTCCTGACCTAGTGATCTGCCCGCTTTGGCCTTCCAAAGTGCTGAGATTACAGACATGAGCCACCGCGCCCGGGCAATTGTTTTTTTAACGACAACTGTTGTTTTCCTGCCAAAGCAAAGTTCCCCTTGACCAGTGTTCCCAATTGCTTTCCTCATGTGTAGGCAATTCTTTTCCTGCTTTCCTAATTTTTACTACCTCATCCTTCAGCTTTTTCGCACCCTGTTTCTTATCTGATTTTCATTTCAGCCTTGAGCCTTCATTGTAGCAGAGCACCTTGACTTCCCAGTCCTTTGCCTACCTGCTTTTTGATACCAATGCTGCCCTGCTCGCTGCCTGGCTGCTCTGTTGCTGATGCTCGCCACCACATTGCTTTTTCTCTTATTGTGTAAGTTTTCTACCACTTCCACAGCCTCCTTAGTCACACTGTCTCATCTCTGCCTCTCCTGCAAATAGCTCCTCACCTAGCCAGTGAGTTGCCACCAATTAGGAAGAAAAGTCTCTTTGATTTGGGATGTTGATCTTTGTTGTAGAAGTTAATGGAGAGATCTTTATGATGATGATGGCCAAGTCTTTATTCCAGTCTAGAACTTTCTGCTAGTTTCCAAACTGAAATATCCCAGATAATTTGGTCAAAAATTTCTCACTAGTTTTTCCACACTATGTATGCATAGTATTGAGCTAGTTATCTCCTATAAACTGGTTCTATCTTCAGTATTCACTCTTTCCAACGTATCTTCCTGGCTAGAAGCCTGAGAATAATTCTTGACTTCTTTTGTTCCCTCTTTCCCTCCCCACATCCAGTAATTTGTGAAATATTGTCACAAAATTCAAATCATGCTGTCCTTTCTATTCTCCTTTCTATGATGCTGGTTAAGATCTTATCATCCATTTTTTCAGCTCATTCTATGTAATTTCTCCAGCCTTGCCTCCCTCAGTGTGGCTTTTTGGCTTCTCCTCAAGTACAGAGTAAGTACACATTTCTTATTGTGACTTTATTGTATGACCCCGGTTCTGCTTTTATATCTTGCCAATCAGGACCCCATTCTCTATACTCCTCAGCACCATAATCCTTGGAGTTTTTCATATCTCCATCTTGGCTTTCTTCTTGGTGACTTTGTGACATTTCTTCCCATGGATTTCGCTATCCATTTCTTGATTGGCATCTGATATGCACTTTCTGTTTGAGAATACATGGCCTTTATTTCATTTGGAAACATTTTGAGCTATCGTCATCTCAAATACTGCTTGTCTGCCGCTCCCTCAAATCTCTTCTGCTTGGATGCATATGAGTGTATATTGGAGTTCCTCATCCTCTCTGTCTCTGAGCTTCCCTTTTCCATTTTTATCTTCATATGCTTCATTCCTGGTTGACACCTCAAATATTGTCCAATTCACCAATTTCTTCTTTAGCTGGTGTTTGTCTAGAGCATTTCCAATTAACGGTTTTCTTAATTCATTTTAAACATTGTGTGTCACATTTTTAGAATTCTAATTCAGTATCTTTTCAGATACTCATTCTCATTTCTGTTTATTCTTTTTCTAAAATTTCTAGTACTTTATTATTTATTCTAAATGTCATCCATATCTTCATCACTTTGATGATGTTAAATATAAATATTTTAAAGCTACGTAGGAATTTTCTAGTTATTTTCCATTTCACTTAGGGTGTGCTATTCTACTGATATATTGATTTTATTGGTTTATTCTTCTAGCTCTTTTCCTCTCATTTGGAATTTGAATCTTTAGACTAGAATAGAGTGGGGTTTGTTTCACTGCCTTCCTATCCTGCACTCATCCCTTCCTATATAGCACTTTTGAGCTTATCTCTATCCAGTCACCCTGATTCTTCGGTTTACAACTAGGGTCTTTGATTGGCCATCTAGCACTTTTGTCTTGTGATGAAAATGAGGTTGAAACAGATGTTATTACTGAGTCAGTCCGGGCTGTCAGGCTGTGTCTGCTACTTCCAGCCATGTAAGTACCAAATTTTATGTAAATAATAACCCTAGACAGAGGGCATTGTTGAGGAAGACTGTGACAGGGAAATGCACTGACGTAATCCCTTCTGATTGCTTCTTCCCCTTATCACTGATTCCTCCCTGGGGAAGGAGTAGTGACTTATTGACTTCAAGAGTTTTTGAGACTGGAATGAATGTATGTGGTTTAGATGCTTTTGGGCTTTTTCTTTGAGACTGCCTGCAAGCAGCAATGAGTGACTTCTGGTTTGCCCTCTTGGCCAAGATCTAATCTCAGCAGGGAGGCTCTGTCTTTGTATAGGAGTGAGCAGCTTTGTATTGCTTCCTGCTACTGGGTGGATAAATCTGTCTAACTCAGGAGACTGTTACGAAGCACATTGGCTGTGCATTTAAGCTACCCTCTCCAATTTAGCGTTTTTCAGCAATAAGGGATGCATTTTGATATCTATCTTTCTTACTCTTACTAATCTCTCCCTCTTCCTTTTCCTCTCCTTTTCCCACTCTCTCTCCATTGGTTCTGAACTTGAAGAGGTAAATAGATATTATATATTGGGCTTTCTTGGAATCCAGGAAGTGGTCATAGCCTTTTTACAGGCACATCTCCAGTTCCAAGCCTTTCTCTAACTATCAGTCCTGCACAGGGTATTCTTAATCTGAGTTTACTCACAGAAGCAGGGATCCCTAGCCTTCTTGCCTGGTTTCATAGCCTAAGAGCAGCAGACCCACAGTTTCAGGACTAGGCCTGAAAGATTTATGTTACTTGTCTGCTTTCAGACCATAGAGACATCTCATTTATTTGACCTCAGCAATGCCTTTTAAATTTTATGTATAAAATTTTTATATTTTGCTACATTTTAATAGCAGACAGAGGCCAGTGTGTAGCCACATGGCTTTATAATTTTGTGTTAGCCGGAAATCCTTCTCAGAGACTTCGTGCATGTTATTTCCTCTACCTGACATGCCTTTGTGCCTCGTATCTCCCTTGACCTAATTATTATTGAAGACACAGCTTTGATGGCACCTTTTTAAGAAAACTTGCCCTGCAAAGTTAGTCACTTCTAACCTGGAAATGATCCTTTTAGGTGTCTTCTGCAGTAGGTTCTAAAATCCTTTAGGGCCAAGATGGTATCTTACACATTTTTGTGACTCTAGTACAGGTCCATTGCCCAATATAAAAGCATCTTTAATAAATGCCTTTTGATTTATTGAATGATTGTATCTATTATAATGCTTGTTTATTGAATAAATGATTTTTGAAGTAAAGGTATAATTGTGTGTTTTCACTGTGGGATCATATATACAGGGTTCAGTTTCCTTTTTTCATTCTTACTGGAATGTCATTGTCATTCCCATCATACTACCTTAATTTAAGGAGACATCATATCTGTGAAGCAGAATGATAAGATGGAAAAAAATGGTCTTTGAACTTAAATTCATAACTTTCTTAATATCGATGAATTTCTATGACTAACTTTCTTAATATCTATGAATTTCTATGACTAACTTTCTTAATATCGACGAATTTCTATGACTTTCTTAATATCAATGAATAGCTATGACTAGCTTTTTTAATACTTATGAATAGCTATTTTCTTGTCTGTAAAATGGGGTTAACAGGATGAACATTTCATGATCTGATTATGATATTAAATCACAGATCAGGCACAGAGTTAATACTGCTTACTTTCCCATTCCTACACTGGTCCCCATGTGTTGAATGGTGCAATGGTTTCCTAGCAAAAATGTAGTTTGTCTGCATTCAGAAATTCCCCTATGGTCTTGATCTTTCCCTATAAGCATAATAAGAGTAGGTTGCTCAGAGGGTATCTTGAAATGTAGATCTGTCTTTTCCTTAGACTTTTTCCTAGCAAAAGCTACATCATTCTTCCAATAAAGGCTGCCAACATAGAAGGCACTCTCATAACAAGATTTTGAAGAGAATGCACATTAGAATCTTATAGTTAAAAGCTTGAGAATACAATTAAACAATATTTTAAATAGGAACAATACCAGAAGAACCCCTGTCACAGCAGCACTTCTGGATAGGCAAGACATACTATCACTATGAAAAAAAAGTAGCAAATTGCATGTACATATGGAAGGCTGAAATGAACTTTTTCAAATCCAGGAGTTGGATATCTTATTCTCCGTTTCATCTTAAATAAAAAAGAATGTAAAGAATGGTCTTATTTAATTCTTTAATCTTCTTTGTGTTGTTGTTTGCTCTTTCCGAGTAGAAATAGGGAATAAAATTCACTTGCTTAATTCTCATTAATGTGTTAGAAAAGTGGAATGGGATGAGGTTTGTTCATCCTCATTGCTTCCTTTTTCTGGGCTGGAGGCCATAAGGCACTTGGCTTCTAGAGCTCAAGCTGTTCTGTTCTTCAAATATCCCCTGACAATCAATTTATTGAGTGATCCTGATGTTGCTCCAGGGATGAGATGACAATTACAGACCCACCAGGAAGCAAAAAGGTGGCGAGAACAGCAGTTACTATACAATGGTGAGGATTCAGGGATTTGTCAGAATATGGGTGTGAGGTGAGAGTGAGAAAGAATGGTGTGTGCGTGTGTGTGTGTGTGCGTGCGTGCATGTGTGTTTTCAGCAGTGAGGATAGACTGACTTTGATGTTTAGATGTACTTAAAATATGCTTCTACTCAGCAATAAATGAAGTCTTAGCAATAGGAGAAAGGACTAGAAATAAGGGAATTTCTAAAGAAAGAAAGAAAAGTGGAACAATGGCTTTTGAATGAAGGCCCCTTCTATTAGGCAAGAGCCACTCTTCTTCTATAGATGCCACATGTGAGAGTGAACATCAGAGTGGGAGATGCTGGAACGTATTTGACTTTGAGTGTTGAGTTGAAGCCAAACTTCCGTCAAGACTGGCTGAAGATTGTTCAATTTTTAGAACTGCTTTCTTTCCTCCAATATGTGAATTCTTTGGATTCTATAAGTGATGATGATTGAGAGGAGGTCAGTGAAGGGGGAAAGCCACTGTTTTTAAAGTGATTTGACTTTTTATTGTTTTCCGTGATTGATTGGATAGAATATGCTTTAAGTAGCAAATTTCAGATAAATACTTTGCTGTAAGTTCTGTTGGACATATAAGAATGGGAAAGGAAAGAAAAATCTGCCTATATTTCTCTCCAGTAAACATATCAGCATGTCTATTTCCCTGTGTCCACCAAAAGGGTAAATTAAAAAAAAATAAAATACTTAAACAAACATAGCAGATGGATGCAGGATGTAACCCACTGAAGCTTGATTGGTTTATATTTATTTATTTGTCCTCGGTAAGCCAGTCATCTCATATGGGATTTAAGAAATAAGTAGGATCTATGACACCTCCATTGTGGTGCTCAGCCAGAAACAATTCCCCAGATGCTTTGATTAAAGCTAACAGTAAATTAAACATATTAGGCTCCATCTTTTTGAATAAAATTCCAACAGTGATCTATGTTTCACTCTGTATTTTATCTCTTCTTGTTCTCAGTAAGTTGGGAAAATTAGGTGGTTTTTATTTATTTAGAGGAGGACCCTGTAATATTACACCATCAAGGTGAACTAGAGCAGGGGTCCCAAAACCCCGGACCACAAACAGGGAAGTACCTTTTAGGAACCAGGTCATACATTAGAATGTGAGTGGCAGGCCAGCAAGCATTACTGCCTGAGCTCTGCCTCCTGTCAGATCGGCAGTGGCATTGGATTCTCATAACTCTGTGAACCCCATTGTGAACTGAGCATGCAGGGGATCTAGAATGCACACTCCTTGTGAGAATCTAATTCCTGATAAACCCCTTGCTGCCATCCAGTTCATGGAAAAACTGTCATCCACGAAACTGGTCACTGGTGCCAAAAAGTTTGGGAACCACTGAGCTAGAGAAAGCTCCAGAAGCATATCTTTTGTGTGTGCATTTTAAAACAGGTTATTCCATTTGAGACTGAAATTTAAAATATCTTCATATTTTCCTCTTAATTTTATTTTAATAAATAAAATTTTCCTAAGAACTAAAAATGTCTAATTTTATGAGAACATTCTGAATAAAATCAGCTCCAAATTCAAGACACAGTGATAGCAACTACTACACTCCTTTTACAGAGCTCTTGAGAATATTAAGGCATTCCACACAAAATTTCTGTGTTAAAGCCTTGTCAATAGGATTAAATTTGACCCAAAGCAAGGTGGCCATCCAGTATTTATAAAACAGTATGAATAAAAATGGACTCTGTCCAGTTTTGGTGTAAATTATAAACAATTAAAAGTACATGAGTTACAATGCCCAGAGCTGAGCACTGATGACATTACTGCACACTTGAGATAACTTTGGGAACTGAAGAAGCAATTGTTTCACAGTATGACATGAAAATAACAGACAATGTTTGCGTCTGCAGCATCAAGCACAATCTTGTGTGCCTTTATCATGTAGGGGATTTTTTTCAGCATGCTGGCAGGAGCATGAGTGATGCACAATGGGAGTGGTGAATAGTTTTTGGAATAGATTATTAGGATGACATCACAGATAAATGACTATTTATCACCATAACTTAACACAAGATGCAACACAATGGCTTGATGGATGCATTTTAGGATTTTCAGCCAATCATAATAATGGACCTATTGACTAAAGTTTTATGTGTCCTCTACACATCCTTCATGTTTTAGAAAAAAAAGCAGGGACCACACTGGAGAAAAATAAGTGATAATTCAGAAAGGACCAGCCCTTTGTGGAGTATGTTTTTCACCTGCTCAAGCTCCTATTCCACCCCCCACAATCTCTGGGGCTCTAAGCTCTGACTATCAAAGGCCAAGGAGAGAGAGTCAAAGCTAAATTAAAGTAAACATCTGAGGTGAGAGCCAGTGTTGCTCTGCTCACCACTGAGGTCAGTTAGCATGGATCGGAATCACTTAGGGAGCCGAATTACTGTCACTTCCACAGCAGCTTTCCCTAAGCAAGGGAAGGGGTGCTGGTTAGGGAGAATGATACTTGTCAGAGAATTTCTTAGCTAGTAGGGTCTGAAAAGATGGCAAAGGAGGTCAGAAAACGTTCTTTCAGAGAAAATGATGAATATGTCAGATCAAAGATTTGCTTAAAGAAGGAGAGAGTTTGCTGTGTCTTCTTTTTCCCCCTACAAACACTCTTAGGGATACATTTTTTTTTTTCACTGATTTTCATGGACTTTTGGACTGCTCTAAAATATGGGGCCAATTTCTTATTATTTTTAAAATGATTCACTTGTGGGCAGCTGGAGAACCAAAGACCCTAATTTTTTTTTTTTTTTTTTTAACAAAGAAGGGCTCAGAAAGTAGAAGAATTGGACATTTATGTGATTAATGTTTTATGATTTCTCTCACAGCCAACCAGAACTTTTTTCAATTGAATACAGCAAACAAGCAAAAATACTAGATGATGAAATGGCAACACTACACTGACAAAAACTAACTTCCTCAATCTCAGCACAGAGTTACCCATCTCTTATTGTTGTTGCCCTTGTCTGCAAAGTGAGGGTAATAATATCATGACCCTCATAGGAAATTTGGGAGGGTTCAATGGGGTGATGTCAACAAAAGCAATTCATATATATGCATACCTCTATGTCTGAGGCATTGTCCAAGTCTTACATTTCTCACCAGCGTCTCTACATGGCACAAGGGTGGAGAGCGGAGGAATAGGCTGCTGGATTCCAATCTTGGGTGGTGGTCATATCATTTGAGAAATCAGGAAAGGTTTAACATTTGTAACCCTCAGTTTCCTCTTATTTAAAACAGTTTATATTAGTACCAGCTTTATCCGATTACTCTGAAAATGAAATAAGTTAATGAATGTAAAGGACTTGCCTGTAAAAAGTATTAAATAAATGGAAGTCATTGTTATGACTAATCCTGCTCTTGGATTCTTTTAGGAGGTAGCCTGCCAGGAATGAAAGGACCAGTTCAGCTCTCATTATGAATAATTTTACCAGTGTAGATTCTATATTTGTATATGCTGTTTGTGCTTTAGTTATTTGCTCCAAAGCATTTTTCACTCACCACAGTTTGAGATTTGACTGGAATAAAATATATTTAAATGATCCTCAGTGTAAAGAGAACTTAAAAAAAACAGTAGACAGAGGATTAAATTCTCTATCAATCTATCCATCTATTCATCTAAACTTTTTTGAAATTATTACCTTATGTAGGGGACCAGATGGCTCAGGAAATTTGTAATCCTCATACTTTGCATTGCCAAAGTGCTTTTAAACATCTAAAAGCATCTTACCAATATTAGCTCATAACTCATTAGAATTAACCTAAGATCCTTGGTTCATTTCAACCCCAAGATGCTAATTAGCAAAAGCACTTCTTACTCTTGCTGTTTGGGTGGCTTAAATAAAATGGTTACATTTTGTTTCCAAAGAGTATGCATTTGCACTGTGATTGGTCAGTATTTTATAGCTTTGGTTTCACCAGAAAAAATTTAAAAATCATGCAAGTAGACAGAAGTTTCAAGATAGAAAAAACTGTACAATAGGCATTTAATATTTTGAAGAGGAAAATACTTGGCTAGGAAATGAGAAATAATGCATGTTTCATCATGTAAATGCCAATGAATTATTGATGATGTAGAGAGTGTCAAAAAAATTTGAGATTTTAACTCAAGGAGAGACATACAACCTCATAGGAAATCCTGAGACTTAGTGGAGTGAAACTCATGTTAGAGGTTCCTGGTGAGGAAAGTTATACCTCTGAAGAGTTAACTGTGTGAGCATGGGATGCACACAGCCAAGAGAATGTTAAAGGAAATCAGTGAATCTGATGACGCAATGTTCTGTTGAAAGTAAATGAGAGAAATAAAACTAGCATTAGAGAGAGAACATGAATGCTATATTTCAAGTATAGGGTACATAATGGATAAGAAACAAGTTGTCTTGGTGATGGTGGAAGTCAGCTACCTATCTGCTGAAATTCTCACTCAGCTGTGAGTAGAGCATATGTCTTACCCTGCATTTCATGTCTTGCTACCAAGTCTTGTAAGATGAGGTCACCTTCATTTTTGTGATAGACCTGGGAAGGCTTTAGACATAGTGAACCCAGATTTCACGAGCACATTTGGTAAAAATCTGTGGTTATCTTTGTGGACCAAAATGGTAAAATGTGGGTAGGATAATAGATATGTACATTTGTAACTATTGAATCACATACCAAGAAGTGCTACTTAATGAAGCAAAGTTTATCTTTAGGGAATAAACTGTGCTTGTGCTCCTGTCAATGGTCTTATTTCTTTGTGTGTTTTTCACAATGATTTTAGTGATGACATAAATGGGTTACTTTTCTGATTACTAGATGACAGGAAAAAGACAGGGAACTCAAGCATTTGCTTCATGATCAAAAAGATCTCTAAAGGATGAAATCATGGGTCAAACATAATGAAGTAGGAACTAGAAGAGATAAAAATAAAGTTACACACATAGGACCCCCAAATCCCTCTCTTGTAATATGTAATAGGGAATATGAAGCTGAACAGTAGTAACACATTTTACAGAGACTGTACTAGCCCATTCTCACACTGCTAATAAAGACATACCTGAGACTGTGTAGTTTGTATAGAAAAAGAAGTTTAATGGGCTAACAGTTGCACATGGCTGGGGAGGCCTCACATAGCGGAAGGTGAAGGAGGAGCAAAGGCACGTCTTACTTGGTGTCAGGCAAGAGAACATGTGTAGGGGAACTGCTCTTTATAAAATCATCAGATCTCATGAGACTTATTTACTATCTCGAGAACAGCACAGGAAAAGACCACCTCCATGATTCCATTACCTCCCACAACATGTGGGGACTATGGCAGCTACAATTTGAGATTTCGGTGGGGACACAACCAAACCACATCAGAAACTTAATGCTTAATTGATTCTAAAAACCCAGCATAGGTCAACACTGTGATGTAACTACTAGAAAAGCTGTGTGTTTCATAGGCATTTATATAATGTCACTACTGATTAAATGACAGATTCATTTTACCCTGTGCTGGTCAGGCTAGACTTGGACCATGGTGGTTCATTTTAGAATCCGTGTTTTAAAAAGACATTGATGAGCTGATATATACCCAGAATTATTGTGGGTGACTTTAGAGGGAGAACTTGGGACAATATTTGTAAAATATAGAGTGAGAGGTGAGGGTTAGGTGGGGTGTTGGGGTTTTGTAACAGTATTAGGAAGGCACTCCTAAAGAGAGATGAACCAGAAGAGTGAAGAGTTGATGCACATCTTGTTAGAAATGTTATAAAGGACTTAAGAGCCAGCTCATGTGTTGGACTAGCAACCTCTGATAGTCTTCCAAATCCAAGATGTCAGAAATCTAACAACATCTTAATCTGACTGAGCCATGGAAATGAAAGTTGATATTAAACAAAGTAAATGGAGAATCATTGGCACGCAAAGAAAAAAAACCCCTTGAGCCAAAATCTCTGGTTCTCTGCCACGTTTTCCAGTGTTTCTACACATCCTATTTCAAAGTAGCACACAAAGAAAAAGGCCCTCGAATGGTAATTAGCCTCTGAACTTTTCTTTAATTTGGAGTTTGAATTAGTTTCTTCATTGTTAATAGGGGCTTTTGCGTTGACACCTGGAGGTAGCCTACATGTTCCAAATCTTCTAGTACGCTTCAGAGATGACCTCAAATCCCCACTATACTTGACTTTTACTGAGCCTTTGCTATTTGCTGTCACTTGTTTAGGTGCTGGAATAAAAATGTGTAACACTAAGACAATCTTATCACTCACAGTTCCATATAATTTCTTTGAATATTGCTCTCAGTCATGAATGATCATTTTTTTGAAAGCAAAGGCCACGTACCTTTTGGGTCAAGATCATCTTCATTAATATATGGTTGTTGTTTTTTTTCCAAATCTAAATAATGCTTTTCCTTTTTTCTAAAAGAGGCAATACTTCATTACATTCTTCAATGTCTAGCCTTTAGTTTTATTTTGATTTCACAATAAAGTATGAGTGTTTCAAAGACCAGAACCATCTTTGAATCCTCAGAGCTTACCTCAATTTTGGCACAGTGCAGGTGCTCAGTGAATTCTTGTTGGACTTAAAAGCTTACTGATGATTTGATTAAAGGACATTAAATAAATATGACAAGTAAATACCAGAAATGATCCTGGATTGGATCCCAAACCAACAAAAGGGCCTTCAAGGGATAATTGTTGAAATTTGAATAAGGTTTGTTGACTAGAGAATAATTTTGAATTTTAATGTTAATTTTCTGATTTGGATAATTGAACTGTAGTTATTAATATTAGTTAATATTGTAAATATGTTAACATTTGAAGAATCTAGTATACAGAGATTCTTTGTACTATTTTTGCAACTGTATTATAAGACTGAATAAAATAAAAAGAAAAATGTTTTTCGATGATATCACTTAGCAGCCTCAGAATAGATTAGAACTAGATTAGTTAGTATTTTTCTAAGGCCTAGATATTTATGGGACAGGAGGAAGTGGTCTTGCATTTTGCATAAATCATAAGCTTGTTCTAAGGTACCATTGGCAGGCATCACTTGGAATTAGCAATATCAGATCACAGAAAAGTGGCTGGTTGTAGAGAAGGCCATTTGTCCACCTGAACTTTATAACTGACTGTCAACCAAACTGATGTAGAGTGAGTTCTCTATTTAATTTTATAGAAAGTACCCTAAAGGATGACTTCAAGCTGACTAGGATTTAATTTTCAATGCTAACCTTCAATTAATTCGTAACTTTTTTGGCACTCGGTTTGCTGCAATGGCTGTAATTATGTTGTTTTCTGAATGATGAATTCATTCAGTGCATACTCTCCAGACTGTTTATACAGCTGGAAAATAGCAATGGTAATAGATGAGGGGAAAGAAGTTAATAGGGAAGCAACTTTAAAAATTCAGTTATCTGTGTGTGTATTTTTAAGTGTCTCCTGAGCCATTACTGGGTAGCTTAAACTAAATTTTTCATGGCCGCCCTTTTAAATGAGCTAGTAATAAAATTGCTAAATGTTTTAATATTTTAAATGCTGTCTTGAATTTAAATGCATATTTGACATTGCAAAGGAGGCAGCTTAATGCCTTTTTAATCCTTAGTTTGCCATTTGCTGAAGAAAGCCATGTTGGTTTTCCATTAAGGAAACCAAACCTGTCACCTACAGATTTCTTCTAGGCCCGAACTGCTCTTAGCATTTTCTAGAATTCTTTCTATGATCAATTCCAACCCAGGCAGAGTATATTACTGCCATACTGGTTTCAGCTGATAAGTCATAAAAATTGTCTATCAGGCAAATGAGGAAACTTGCAGATGATCTTAGTAGTTTTATAATATATACTCTTTCACCTTAACTTCTATTTAGACAAAAGAACATTCTTTATCTATAGAAATTTTCTTTTGATCGTAAATGCCCACCATGTGATTTGTAACCTTGTCTTTAACAAAGTACTACAAGAGCTATCAGTCGGAGTGAGGCTGATTCAGAGTTACATAGACTGCTTGACCCTAGACCCTGAGTTTCTGATTTAGAAGGTCTGGGATGGAGCTGGGAATTTACATTTCAAATTAGTTCCCTGGCAATGCCCATGCTGCTGGTTCAGATACCATGCTTTGACAACCATGGCTGTAAGGCAGAGGTCAGCAAACTACAGCTCCTGGGTCAAATCTGGCTACCCACTTATTTTTGTAAGAAAGAATTTCATTGAAACACAATCATGCTCAGTTATTTACATATTGTCTACTGCTGCTTTTGAGCTACAATAGTAGAAATTCAGTAGTTACAACAGAGAACTGATGGTCTGCAAAGCTTAAAAGATTTATTACATGGCTTTTATAGAAGAAGTTGGCCAAATCCTGCTCTAAGATGTTACCTCTAATCCTGTGACTCAGTGTGGCTGAGGATTGGATGCGGTCAACCTTGACCAGTAGAAGTGCCCTCGACTTTCCTGCACCTGCCCTACCCTTCTGCTTCTGCAGTCACTCCTGGAAGTGGCTCTGCTATCAGTCACTTACCCTTTAATCACTTGTTTCCTCCTCAGAGGGTATTTGCATCTGAATGTTTCTTTCTCATTACAGGGTGAACAAAAAAAAAAAAAAAAAAAAAAAAAAAAGACTCTTCCCCAGGGAAATACATTTGCCATATCACAAGCAAAAGGAGAGTTCATTTTGCCATAGAAGCAGAGAGCTCCTGGGAACAGGGAAATCCCCGTTTCTCTGTCTTGGTGTGAGACAGGCCTCTGGCATCAACATCTCCCTTTGCCAAAGTGCAGTCAGACAAGGAAAGAGAATTTTTCTTGTTTTGTGGCACCTGTTTCTCGTTGTGGCCTTCTGTGCTTGGCTTGAGACCTTAGCTCAAATGGATAAAATCCATTTTTGACACTGTTCTTGGGTGAAGGAGAAAAGTGAATCTCACAGATGTCTAGATGTTTGTTCTCACTCAAACTAGTTACTAGTCTTCCCACAGGCCTGTGAGGAATCTTCCATTTCCTGAGATGGAACCTGGACTCCAGGATTTTTTGACATACAGCATCTCTCTACATGTCCCACCTTTCTAGGCATCACCCAAATGATTTGAGTTGCACAGATATTTTCTTTCTTGTGCTATGCCTTTTTAAATGAGTCTCTCTTGCCTAGAAAGTATGTCCTTTTCCAAGTCACATGGTTAATTTCCTCTGCATTCTACATTTGGGTGGCATATCCTTAAGGAAGCTTTCCCTGCTTCCCTCAGGAATGCCCACTTGACCCTTCTTTGAGTTCTCATGATTTCTTGTCATCTCAGTATAACTGAATTTCCCCGCTTTTTCTTTAATAATCACCAGCCTCTATTATTAGGTTTGCTCATAGCTGCTATATTACTTTTCTCTATACGTTCCAACCCTAGCACAATGCCAAATGTGGATAATATTCAAATGTGGGCTAAGTGAATAAATAATTCAACGAGATACACTCTCCAATGTGCATAGCCTCCCTCACATAGTTCAAGCACCAAGAGTCGTAACTTGGTAATAGTTATGCCAATATAATTTTTCTAAAATAGAAGTAACAACCTATTTCTTCTTCTCTTCTACCTTTGGGAAAACTCCATTTTTATCAATATTTTGGGAATTCACAATTTGCTGATGATGCATTTCCACACCTGTCAAATGGGTCTAATCCTATCTTTTCTTAGAAACTCCCAATATCAGTTAAAGATCCAATGAGAAAGATGAAAAGGAGCTTTGCAGAATCAGAGGCACTGCACAAACTATGGCATTATTATACGTACCTTTTAAAAGTGTCATGGTGCCATTTAACCTTCTCTTGTCCTGAGAGTCATCTTGACCTTAGGAATTCACTCTTCAGTCTGAAGTTGGATAAACAAAGGTAAAGCTTCATTCAACATCCTTTCTTTAGAATTAAAGAGGAAAGATGGAGATTATGCATGTTTGTGTTTTGTGCTTCTTAGAATTGTTAGCAAGTGTGTCTAGAGAGAGATCAGCTCTCAAGGCCCTGTATTTTAAACATCTGTTTTTAAACAATAGCTTACTCTTCAGAAACACTCATTGCTTTGACATTTGTATATTTGCTGCAATGGAAGGTCAATAACCATGCAGTGTTAGAAAGTGTATCGCCTGTTTGCATGGTCCCTCTGAAGAGAGGTAATTCATACATCTTCTAAAGCCTGGACCATGGCATCACCCAGGTGGAAGGGCAACTTTTAGAGCCAGTAAGCATGGAATCCTCTCACTTCATCCCAATTATGGAAACACCTACAAGAAATAGCACATTGAAAATTACAGTGCTTGGCTTTGAATGAGCATATAGGCACATGTCCCTGAATGTGCAATATCTGTACTAGCTTTCACCCTTTATAACACTGATGTCACTATATCTTAACTTCATTTGAAATCCTGAGATTGCATTTAATCACTGTTCTTTCTCTCCAATCATTCATTCGTTCATTCATACAACAAACTTTTATTAAATTCTGACTACCTACCAGGGGCTGAGTTAAGTGCTTGAGACAAAGCTCTAATCTCCCCCAAGGATGAGGCTGACAGCTAACAAAGAAGGTACTGTATCTTTAAACAAAATGATATAAATGACACAAAACAAAAGAAAATGGAACAAATGGCAGTTCTTCCTTTATAAATATTTAGCTAGGACCTCTAACATAGGCTTGCTTCTTGAGGGAAATGATATTTAAACTTTGACTTGAAGGCTGAGTTATTCAGATAGGTAAAAGAAAGAAGAGAGTGATTTAAATGTAGAAGGTAGAGTGTGCAGTTAAAAGGCTGATGGAGTACAGTGTGTCAACTCAGGGAATGATAAGTTGTTCAGTATGGCTGTAGTTTTTGGAAGTGGAGGGGGATGAATAAAAGAAAAACTCAACAGAAATTGGGTTTTGGAGGACCTTGACTGCTAATGAGTTTGGCTGTTGTTCTGTGGAGAAGGAGAAACCATTGAGGAATTTTAAGCTACCTCATCACCAGAAATTAGGCATTTTATTTGAGACTAGAACAAAATCCTTGCAATTTTTTTGAGAAGTGGCCTAGGCCTAGTAACATGAAGAATTGGTCTCTCATTCTTTCCTCTTATACCTTAGTCTCTCCAGATGAGTTTTAGAGTACATAAAAGCTATTTTTTTTCTGAGATTGATATCCTTAAAATGAGTTCTGCCTTTTCCTCACTTTAGAAACTGAATATCTTGATGCACTTGCTCCTTATCACTACTAACAAACCTATTCACTTTAGGTATGCTTTGGTGTGAAACAAAACCAGAGAATTACATTTTAGGATAGAGATTAATAGTATTCACTACATCCAATACTCCTCTCCTTTCTGGCACACAGTAAGTCTTCCCAGCTTCCTTTGCACTTAGTATGATCCTGACAACTGGTTCTGGCCAATGGGTTATGAAGGTAAATAAGTAACTATGATTTCTGATCAAAATACTTTAGACTGGGTGGGAGTATTCTATTTTTTTCCCTCCTGATGATGCAATACTAGTAGACCCATGTCAAAATATGATAGAACCTTCATCAGCTGGATCCCTGAATGACCATGTGGAGCAGAGCTACCTGCCAACCTGTGTCAGGAAAGAAGAACCTGAAATTAATCTTTGTTGTGTTATACCACTGAGATTTTAGAATATATTTGTCACCACAGTCAGGGAGACATTGAGGATGTGTAGGGCCTGAAGATTATACAATTTGAAGGGTGGGTGCTTTTATAGAAACAGACACAAAAATAACTTACCTTTGCAAAATTAATAAAAGTATATGAATATGAAAATTTATTGCTAGGCCTTCTCAGGACCTTGGAAAGGGTCTGGATGATGAGAGGCCCTGGAGCTAAGCTTTTTTAGGTTCATAATAAATCTGCCTCTTCCCACAGCACAGCCTACCCTAATCTATTTTCCTGGAAACTTTTCTATCCCAGGCCTATGTCTCATTATAGAAGGGAAAGCTTTGTTCTTTATATAGGCAAATTTCTGCATCCCTGTAAAGATAGGGAACAGTTTGGAGTAGGGCTCATAAAGATTCATTTTCCCCTGATACTATTACTTACAATGACATCCACATTGTGGATAAGCCCAATGATACCTTTTGCCTCTTTTGAAAGAGAAATACATGTACCTTTACAGGTGGAGGAGCTAGTTTGCCAAATGGCACAGCTTTTACCCCCATCAACTGAGAGTCTTCAGATTTCTATCAGAAACTCTCTATGAATGATTGATTGATAATTGATCTATTCATTTATTCAATGAATATTTATTGTGTCTGGTATTAGTGGAATTGCTAGAACTATCATGGTGAACAGTTTATACATGGTACCTAACTCCTGAGAGTTAAAAATTTAGCAAATTCATTGATCTATTACTATCAAGCTATATGGAACCTTAGTTAATTCTCTTTGATCTCTGGGGTAAGGTTGTCCTTCTGAGCCAAATGGGTTGAATGACCTTTACCCCTTTCCTTCCTCCCATTTGAGGCACTCAAAGCAAGTGAATTGGGTCATTCATGAAATTTGTTATAGCCTCAAGAAGAAAAGTTCTATTTAAATCCAAATCATTAGCACCAATAAATCTAAAAATAGACATATAAATTCATAATGCATTTGAATAACTCTAAAATAAATATGTGTGTTGATTAAGCAATGCCATAATTGGAACTCTGGGTGGAAGTGGGATGAGGGGGAGAGAAAATCACTTTTCTTCTAGTCCTTATTAACCACCAAAATTTAAAAAGTGTTACTTAGAAGAATAATTGTGAGAGCCTCTCTGATTACAAAGGGCAGGCTAATATGATTAATTTCTATGAGTCATTTTTGCAACGTGTATATGCATTTCCTTTGAGTCTATTTCTTACTGTTATTATTAAAATTTTTGTTAAATTGCTAAAATCTCATAGCAGTCAAGCAGCTTTTGTGGGAACAGTACTAAATGTGGAGCTTGGGTACACTCGGGTAATCATAGAAATGTGAATGGTGCTCACGGATCAGCATCTACTTTTTCTCCAATTTCATGCACCTTGTAGGCCGTGGTGTTTCATTCTTATTGTGTGCTACATAAAGGCTCAGTGCTTACAGATTTTCTGTTTTTAGTGTCAACCTCTCATTTTTCTCCCCTGTAAGAGCTATCTTTATCATACTCACATATTTTAAATTAAAGAAAACATAAATACATGCAAAACTGTCATTGGCTTTTAAGGTATTATATAAGTGATTAAATTTTATCATGAAGAGACAACCAGCTAATGGTTTTAGTAGAACACATAAAACCTCATAAAATCCAAAAGTTAAATTTTGTCATATAATGGGCATCACTTAGAGAAACCAACAGAGTTTCCTTTTCCCCCTGAATAAATTCTAAACAGTCCTTAGAAAATGAATTACCAGACTGCAAATCAGGATGAAATATTTTATAGCTGTAAAGCTAAAGCTACTACTTTCAGACCACTTAGTTGGAGGAGAAAAAAAAAGGGTGGGGGAGAGCAACTTGTCAACTCTGTTGTTGTGGTGTCACTGCCAATGGCTTCAGATGCTTGGCTCTGCTTCCATTTTAACAGTTTGACCTTGTTTAGAACAACCTGAATCTAATCGCCAGGCTTCCCTCACAGTCCCCCAACCCATAATAGAAAGCACACACCTCCGAGAGCGCATTCAGCTGGAGCTTTGCCAATAGAAGTAATTACATGATGAAACTATTTAACTTTGACTAAAATACTCTCACCAGGTTCTTGCAAACGGTGTGTCTTATATCTTGTCGAAGCAATTTTATATCATGCCTTTAAAGTACAGTAATGGCCCCTTGCATTGACAGAATCCTCGTAAAAGGAGAAGACCAAGACCTGGCTCATGAAGTGGTATTGATTTTCTGAGTTCCTGCTCGAGTTGCCAAAGATACAACACTGTTGTTAGGGAGAAGAGATGCTTTGGCCTTCAATATCACAGGAGGGTTCCTCAGCAAGCACAGGCATCAGGAGGCCACAGTGATAAATAATGTATTGGGGTGATAACTGCCTGTAGTACTTTGTTAGTTTTAAAGTGACTCAGCACTTGTTCATCCCAAATGCTTCTTGATGTCACCAGTGGCTGTGGTGAACTGTTCTATAAGTAAGTAGTGCCCAGAATCTAAGAGAGTGCCTCTTGAGGGTTAATTTACATGAATGATTTATTTTAAGCAGAATTTTCTAAATTTTAATCACTAAGGACAATGAACAGATTCAACTTCTAGCTAGAGTGATGGCTTCAATTTGTTGCTTAAAGAGAGCTTAAACGTGTCTGCAGATCCGTAACTATATCTAATACAGGTTAAGTTAGTTTTTAGTCATTTCTAGTTAAGTCCGTGTGAAAAAGATTTATAACCTTGAGCATAGCTCTATGTGTGTCATTACAGACAGCAAGCAAAGGAAACCAAGCATCTTGATCAGGCGCTTGTAAAATATACATTTCTACCGACCTACGTAAGTGCATACATCTTAATCTTCACTTTTTTTCAATTTTACATTGACAAACTGCACAATGTCTAATACTGAATAAAAGTAGGAAGATGGATCTCTGACAATTTTCAAGAAAAATTGAAAGTTATGTTTTTTAATCTGTTGAGAATATGAATACCTATACTCAAAAACTTTTTTTCTCCTCAGAGGTGGTGGGGGATGTGCTACAGAGATGCAAATAATAGGAATAGCATTATATTGACATGACTCTGACCCACGCAGTATGTATCCTTAGCTCCAACCCTCACAGGGCTCGCTCGTATGAGCATCCTGTGAGAGAGAACAAGCAAACACATGTGGTCACTCCTCACTCAGAAGACAGAGAAGGAAAACCAGAAGCAGAGAAAAACACTGAAGCCTCTCTCTGTTTATGAAAAAAGTATTGCCCATTCATTTCTCTCTCTTCCCAGTTCCAACAAAAAGAGGCCCTAGCAAATTGTGATAAGGTGTACATGTTGTACACTGCTTAATTTTCAGGAATTTCACTAAAGTCACAGGGCTTTTATTCAAACACCTTTGTTTTGTGGACAGGGTACTGTCTGCTTTGCGGTCTGCAGATCAGTGTCACTGGAATCATGCAGTGCTCAGCCAGCATGGCCATATGTAGCCACCCTAGGGGAAGAGAGTGATATAATGAAATGTCCCTGCCTCAGCCTCCTCAGCCTCACTGAAAGCTGTTAGAGGCCACAGATAACCCTAGCCAGGTCTGGGGAGAGAAAAACTTAGAATGAAAGCTGAAATTGAAGTTTTAAAATAAATAGGAGTGGATCTTAAGTGAGGCAAATCTAACTACTGAAAGGAACTGCAGACTTAGGAAATCTGACCAAGATGTTAAGAGAATTATTTACCAGGGGAAAAAAGCAGTTGGCCATGGTAGAGTTAGGGGTCAGCTTTAGAAAAGAAATTTAACTGTTTTATGTTTACATCTCAATGGGTTGCAACACATGTAAAAGGAGGTACGTATGAAATGAGGAGATTATGGCTTTCCTTCACTGCTGTCAGATGGTATGTTTTTCAGGCCCAAATCCATATTGATTTTCTCATGAGTCTAAGAAAAGTTACTTGCCTGGAAATCAGCTTTCCTCAACTTTGTGTTCCACTTCCAGTAACAAGGTTCCCTCCTTGTCCTGTGACTACTGTGCATCCTATTTCCAGGGATGGGCTATCACTTGCTCCTCGGTCAGAATCCAGTCATGTTATGTTTTTGTATAACCTAATGCCTTTACAGCTGTGATCCTAATTTACTCTAAACAGTTGACTGACTCCCCATCCTTTACCAGGGCCTTATTTTATCTGATTCCAGCAGTGTAAGGGCTCATTGAAATTCATATTGAGAGCCCCTCAAGCTAATTGGCATAAGAGATGTGCTAGTGCAGGGCCTTTGAGGGACTTGCTGCTTGGTTAGCAGCCTCTCAAGACACTGCACACTTTATTTCAGGCGTAAGGAAGCATTTTGCCAATCCCAATACCACCCAACGCTTACCATTTGGTTGCCAAGGAATGCTGTGATTCGTGGGGACAATTGTGTTCTTGTTCTAAATGTTCTGTCATCTTAGATGGACGATCTAAGGATAGTTAAGGGTCCATTAGCCTGGGGCAAATGAGGAGGCGGTGCCCTCTGCAACTTGATGGAGGTCAGCTAAGGACAAATGAAAGATAACACTAATTCACACAGTGGGTAATAAAATAAGGGACCTCATTATCCTAAAAGGTGATACTGGTGGGAAATATAAATGGATTTTAAAAGGGTTTGGCTAAATTTATGAATGACAGATTCATAAATGGTTCTAGGGAGAAGTGGGATGCAGTCAACCTTTAAGGTAGATGTCAGAGAGGACAGTCATGTCTTCTTGGGCCCTGCCCTTTAGAGCTCTTGGCAATAGGACCCAGAATTGGAGGGAACACAGACATGGGTGATTAGTCTATTCCAGGCTGAGAAACACATAAGCAGCAGCATGATGTGCTAGGGAGAAAAGGGGCTTTGGAGCCATACTACATTTCAGCTAGGCATCTCTGGGAAAAGTCAGGTGTCTGAAAAAGGAGGAATAACATGTAATATGTACCTTGTCCGGTTTTTAGGATCAAAGAAATTATTTGCAAACTGTGTTCCAAGTCTAATACAAGGTATGCATTCAAAAATTAGAACTACCACTATTTAAGTAAATCAATGGAAATTAAAATGACACTCTTTGCTGCTTTCCAAGCACAGTCACTTGTGCTGGGCTGGTAGATTCATCACATAACTAGATACTTCATCTATGGAATTTGCATATTTTAGAAGACCATTATCCATGGAATCTTGGTGAGCTGACATTGCTTTGAAGAGATTGATTCCAAGAGCAGCCTTAGAGATTGTGATTCCTTGATGTAATTTCAGAGACTATAGAAACAATTAGGTACCCACACCCCAGTCTCATTCCTCTTCCACCTCTTATCTCCTTGAAGAAGTTCTTGTATAAAGCACAAGACTTCTTACAGCTTTGAAAGTTTTCCAAATTCCTTTTTGAGGAAAGAAAAGATAGATCTAATGAGAACTGCTCATCAGCATCACATCCACGACCACCCTGATGAAGAATTTGAATTTTGAGAAGTTTACCAAAACTAAATAAAAATTTTTGTAATGCTAAAGTTGATGAGATTTAGAGATAGGTGACACATTTGTTTAGGAAAACACTGAGGATTTCCATTTCTTGAAAAATGAAAACTTTGAACTTATTGAAAATAATTAAGAGAATCACATAATTTTGTAAAAAGTATTCACCTAGTAATTAAAAAAAAAAATATATATATATATATATATATATATATATATAATTTGTGTTTTACAGTGGTAGTCAATAAAGAAGAGTGGCCTTTTGTTTCTGTGTCTAGGGAACAAAAAGACCAGTAAGAAATTGCTGGGAGAGGGATGGCCAATGAACTTAAAGATTAATGATATTTGTTTTCTATTTTAGATTGTTATTATTTCGTGCTATGCCATGGTCCCTTCTATTTTACCCAAACTATAAATTAAAGTTAGGCACACACAATAGCTTCATACTGATACAGTGCCTGGGAGAAGTGAAAAGCACAGAGATGAGGATGCACATGTATTGGTAAAGTGGTCTAGGAAAGAGGAGTAGTCTGAGAAGGCGTGACTGTTTATGTACAGGAATCAGTGGGAGTGACCAGGAAAGTAGGACCCCTCTTCTTTTCCTGGACACTCCCAAATATGTTGAGGATCGCACTACTTTTCCATGTGTAGGACTGGGCTGAGTTATTTTATTAGGACATTTAAAGAGAAATATGACCCTAAAAGATGGGAGGACTTGGGACAATCATATTATATGGATGTTATCCATCAAATTCCATTGAAACGAATGTAACTTTAAGATCCCAAAGATGATGATATATGTTAATTTAACCACTGTCAATTATGGCAACATGGACCAAAGCAAATAATACAAGTCAAATTAATATTGTTATTTGCCCATGCACAATACTTGAAACTTTACAAAATACTTTCATCTCTGTTATACATTTGACTCGACCACACTCTGAAATAGGTAGCAAATTATGGCAATTTTATTTTTTACCAAATGTAGGTACCCAGAAATCTTATCTTTCAAGAAGTTGTACTTCACTGTATGCAGGTAATGCTTTGAATATTTGTATTAGGTTAAACATTTGACTCACAGAGTTGGTTAGAAAACCCATATGGAATGAAATGTTGGTTTTGTTACAATTTATGAACCCTGGTATTCAACATTAATTTAGAAAATGTAGAGGGGACATTTGCTGAGCCGAATACACAGGTCTCTGGTGTCTTGGACACACAGAACAATATGTAAAGTAATAGCAAAAACAAACAGCTTAGGAAAAGCAAAGCAAGGTATTTTTGTAATTCCTGAAAAGGATTTACAACCTATATAAACATGAATCATAAACCCATTGGCAAATAGATCCAAGCTCTTTCAGGAAGATGTTTCGTTTATATATAGGAACTAAAAACTCAGGATAAGATAGAGGGTCAACAACAAAAAAAAAAGATTCACATTACTCAAAACACATAATACCATGGTAAATGATTATTCTGACATTTTAGTTATAGACATTTGATTTTAATTTCCTCAGCACCTGTGCTCACTTTCTAGGGACAAGGCATGCCAGTAATCCTCTCAGAATTTGGGGGGTTATATATCCTTATGGGAGGCCTTCTTTTTAAATATTAGAAAAGTTTCTCTATTAACTTTTTCTGTATGCCCACTAGCAAGTGTCAAATTGTCTCTATCAAGTGGGACATAAATGTATCTAATCCAGATTTTCCTGACATACAAGTTGAGTGGCCTTGAACAAGTTGCTTATATTCATCCATTTATTCAATTAATCAGTAGATATTTATTGATTTCCTATCACATTTAAAACACCATATTTACCACAATGGTGAAAGTGAACATGAGAAAACATAGCACGTGTCCTCAAGTAGCTTACCATTTAGGATACTTGGATGCCAACTTGAAGTAGGGAAGAAGAGTTTAGAACAGTGTCTGACATCCAGGAGGTCCTCTAATAAATGTGTCTAATGAATAAAAGAAAACCCAGAAAATACGCAAGTAAAAAAAAGAAATTCACATACATACAAACACACATATGTCTTTAATATGTTGGTGTATATTGAGACTGTTTTTCATGAATATGGAAGTATATATTGGGTTTATGCTATGCATACATGCTGTTTTGCAATCTGATTTTTCTTCTGTTAGTAAAACACATACTAAATATTATTTAACACTAACATTAGTTAATACCTTCTCATAAGCTAAGCATTTTAATTTTTCTGAAAAATTTCCTGCACAATGTAGGATCTATGATAAACATCTTTTTCTTGTTCTATCCTCTACCAGAAGTTTAAGTTTCATAGGTCACTTTTCACATATTGATTCATGCACATTTTATTTAATCATATAGGGATTTTATTTTTGTTTGTTTTACATAGATAGGTTATATGTGTGCATGTGTGTATATATATTTATGCGTATGTATATGTATGAATATGAAGTGTGCATTTTAAACATATATCATGGATGCCCTTCAGATCAAAAGGACCTGGATAATACTAATTGGATAGTATATTGTGATATAAATAAACAGGTTTATTCAGCTGTTTCCCCACTGATGATTATTCAGATTATTTCCACTATTTATTTATTTATTTATTTAGACAGTCTTGCTCTGTCACCGAGACGAGTGCAGTGACACAATTTCGGCTCACTGTAATCTCTGCCTCTTGGATTCAAGCAATCCTGCCTCAGCCTCCTATGTAGCTGGGACTACATGCATGTGCCACCACACCCTGGCTAATTTTTGTGGTTTTTTTTTAGTGGAGATGGAGTTTCCTCACGTAGGCCAGGGTGGTCTCGTACTCCTGACCTCAAGTGACCTTCCCGACTTGGCTTCCCAAAGTGCTGAGGTTACAAGCATGAGCCTGCTTCCCCAGCGCTGCTTTTTTAAACCAGTTTAAAAAGTTGTCCAATAAATGTATTTGTAATATATCCTTGTGGACTGATATTTCTGCAGGATAGAATTCTAGAAGAAAAATTCCTGAGATAAAAGTCTTTATTTTTTAATAAATATTGACAAATTATTTTCCAAAATGCTTAGGAATCCATATTTTATCAGCAGTGTAGAAGAGAACAATTTCCCCCGCGTCCAAAGCAGCACCGTCCACTGTCCTAGCATGAACTTTCAGGGACTCTCTTGACTGAGAAGACAGTTATACACGGTTGTCTCTGCCTGGATTCTAGGCCCTCCATAACATGAATTCAATTTAACATAAAATGGCTGTTATTCCTCAGAATAATACAGAAACCCTTCATTTTAGCCATAGTAGTTGCATTGTTTCTAAAACCAATTTCATCTCTTCTTATTCTTTCCCCTTTGTCCAGGGCTATTCTTCCAAATCCTCTTGGGTTTTTCTCTCATTCTGCTACCTCTCTCTTTATGTTAAATTTTTCCCTACTCTTCAAGCTCTGTGCATCCTCTCAGTGCTCCTGAAACCCTCAACTATGTTCTCTCCACACTTTTTATTCATGATGTTTCATTCATGTCTGTTTTGTGGCATTTTTGTATTATATATTGTATCATATACAGTTCTTTATGTATTTGCTTATTGCCCATAATAAGAAGTAAAATCTCTGAAGACAGAGGATGTGTCTCTTCGTTAGTATGTTTCATATTGACACTTTAATTTTTATCAAATTGAATTAAGGGATTAATGAAAGAGATATTCCATTGTACTCAATAAATGCAGGGGAAAAGGCAGAAGCAGCATTAAGAAATTGAGTATGTGTCACATGTGAGTTAGTAGGAGAATGGGGATTCCTTTCTTTAAAAATCAGGAGCAGGAGGAGAACACAGTTTAGAGATGAAATTAATATATATGGGCAGGATTCATTTTTGGTGCCATTGACCATCCAGGTGGCAATATACAAAAGGAGGTGGCTGCATGTAATGCCGATTTTAGAGAGAGCTGGAACTTAAAATACAGAGACAACACCTTTCTCAATTTATTTCACATTTCATGTTATACGTTTTGAGGCCGGAATGAAGTTACACATGGGTAATAAATAGGATAAATGATTATTTTCTATGTATGCACACTATCTGAAGTGAAATTGATAGATAAGAAACTGGCTAACAGGTTTCAATCTCTGACTATTCATTACAAAGATCACATAGTGGAAATCTTATTTTCTCAAGTGAGGCAAGTTGGCAGTAGTCACACTTCCATTCCTTTGTTTGGTGAATATTGCTCTTCATCCTCTTCAGGGGTAGCTGACATTCAGTAGCTGTCCCACGCCTATATAGTCATTTAAGTTTTCAAGATACTGAAATCCTTCCCTATTGGATGTTAGATCATTTATGCCCCATGTCCCATGAGTGCCTTCTTGCCATTACCCTGAAATCCCAAACCCTACTCTTAGAACCACTCTTTCTTCACTGCCTCCTCCCATCTTCCCTACCTCAGACTTCCTCAAGATCTGATAACTGAAGTGTTAATACCTGACAAGGTAGAGCCCTCCATGATCTGGTTGTAGCTCTGCTCCTGGTGGGGTCCACACACAACTGGATTATCCCCAGATGCTCAGCCATCACATCTTTGAACCCACACAAAGCATGGTCAAAGTGCCCCCTCCCTTATTTGAACAAGGAATGAATCACTTGTCCATCTGAACGTGAACCTTCTGCATCCATAGAGTGCTACACAGTATTGATAAGTGGTTAATGCATTACACTTGAGCTACAAAAACTCATAATATTGGGGAATAAGAGGTTCACTGGGAATACTGTAAAAAAAAAATCTCATAGAGGACAAATATATGCAAACCCTGTTTGTTTCAATGCTTGCATTTAAAAGTGCCAAAGGCTACTTAATGACAGATGGCAAAGAATGCCCATTTGTGAATTTAAACCTGATTTGTTTTATAGTTTTTACCAGGTAAAGCATTAAGGGAGGCTCTGTGCTACTGCTGTTACTGGTGATATTTAACTTATATGTACATTCTAATAAAAAAAGGTGAAGAAATAAAAAACTATTGATCTTTATTTATTGACTTCCTTGCAAGTATAGTTAAAGTTGACAGAGATCAATCACAATAAAGCTAAATGGGTGATGTAATGTAACACAATCTGGAATTGCAAGTGGAGTTTTAATTACGAGTACATTAATGTTTTTCTGTATGCAGATTGGGTAGGAATGGGATTTTCCAAATACTAGGGACCAGGTAGCAGAGTTTACAGAATTCTTACCATCTCCACACATACTTTAGCAAAGTTTCTAGCTCTTTGGGGAGCAGAGAAAAGGAGGAAGAAAAGGAAGTCAAACAGCCAATTCTCAAATTTCTTATTAAATCTGTGATTTACCCTGTTCCTCCTTGGAAATCCTAAATGAGAATATCTGATATTGTTAAGAAAGAGAAAAGGGAGATACACAAAGGTGGTGAAGCAGACTACAAAAAGCAGAATATCAGCCTTGAGCTTAAAAGAAATATTGTAAATAATTAGAAAACATCTGTTATTTTTATTTATTTTAATTTTTGTGGGTATATCACAGGTGTATATATTTATGGCTTATATGAGATATTTTGATAAAGCATACAATGTGTAATAATCACATCAGGATAAATGTTATCTGCTGTCTCAAGCATTTATTTTTTGTGTTACAAACAATCCAGTTATATCTTCAAATTATTTTAAAATGTACAATGAAATTATTTTTGACTATAAACACCCTGTTGTACTAGAAAATAGGTCTTATTAGTTATTTCTAACTACTTCTTTGGTACCCATTAACCATCCCCACTCCCCCTAAACCACTACCCTTCCCAACCTCTGGTAGCCATCTTTCTATTCTCTATCTCCATGAGTTCAAATATTTTCATATTTATCTCTCACAAATAATTGAGAACATGCAGACTTTGTCTTTCTGTTCCTGGCCTATTTCACTTAACATAATAACCTCCAGTTCCATCCATGTTATTGCAAATAACAGGATCTCATTCTTTTTTTATGGCTGAATAGTGCTCCATTGTGTAGGTGTACCACATTCCATTATCCATTCATTCATCTGTTGACGGACACTTCAGTTGCTTCCAAATCTTAGCTATTGTCAGTAGTGCTGCAATAAACGTGAGAGTGCAGAGAACTCTTCAATATACGGATTTTCTTTCTTTTGGGCATATACCTAGGACTGAGATTGCTAGATTATATGGAAGCTAAATTTTTAGTTTTTTGAGGAAACCCCAGACTTCTCCACTGTAAATTAGTGGTAATACTAATTTACATTTCCACCAACAATTTATGATGGTTTTCTTTTCTCCACATTCTTGCCAGCATTTGTTATTGCCCTGACTTTTGGATAAAAGCCATTTTAAGTGGGATAAGATGATATCTCATTTTAATTTTGATTTGCATTTCCCTGATGATCAGTGATGTTAAGCACATTTTCATATAGCTGTTTGCCATTTGTCTTCTTCTGAGAAATGTATATTTAGATCTTTTGCCCATTTTTAAATCTAATTATTCAATTTTTTAAAAATATAAAGTTTTTTGAGCTACTTATATGTTCTGGTTAATAATCTTTTGTCAGATGGGTAGACTGCAAATATTTTCTCCCATTCTATGGGTTGTTTCTTCACTTTGGTGATTTTATCTTTTGCTCTGCAGAAGCTTTTTAAGAGAACACATTTGTCCATTTTTGCTTTGGTTGCCTGTGCTTATGGGGTATTACTAAAGAAATTTTTGCCCAGTCCAATGTCCTGGAGAGTTTCCCCAACATTTTCTTTTAGTAATTTCATAGTCTGAGGTCTTACATTTATGTCTTTAATCTATTTTGATTTGATTTTTTGTATATGGCAAAAGCTAGGGATCTAGTTTCATTCTTTTGCATGTGGATATCCAATTTTCCCAGCATCGTTTATTGAAGAGAGTGTCCATTTCTCAATGTATATTCTTGGCAGCTTTGTCAAAAACGAGTTCACTGTAGATTAGTGGATTTATCTCTGGGTTCTCTATTTCATTCCACTGATCTATGTGTCTGTTTTTATGCCAGTACTATGCCCTTTTGGTTACTGTAGCTCTGCAGTATAGTTTAAAATAAGGTAATGTCATTCTTTCAGTTTTGTTCCTTATGCTTTGCATATTATGAGTATTTTGTGGTTCTGTATACATTTTAGGATTTTTTTCTATTTATGTGAAGAATGTCATTGATATTTTGGTAGAGATTGCATTGAATCTATAGATTGTTTTGGGTAGTATAGACATTTTAACAATGTTGATTTTTCCAATCCATAAACAATGGATATCTTTCAATTGTTTGGTGTCCTCTTCAATTTCTTTCATCACTGTTTTATAGTTTTCATTGTAGAGATCTTTCACATCTTTGGTTAAGCTAATTTCTAGGTATTTAATTTTATTTGTGGCTATTGTAGATGGGATTACTTTCTTGATTTCTGTCTCAGAATGTTCACTGTTGGCATACAAAATGCTACTAATTTTTATATGTTGTTTTTGTATCCTGTAACTTTACTGAATTTGTTTATCAGTTCTAATAGTTTTATTTTGGTGGTGTCTTTAGGTTTTTGCAAATGTGAGATCATATCCTCTGCAAACAAGGATAATTTGACTTACCCCTTTCCAATTTAAATGGCTTTTCTTTCTTTCTCTTGTCTGATTGCTCTAGCTAGCATACAGTATTATGTTGAATAACAATAGTGAAAGTGGGCATCCTTGTTATGTTCCTTATCCTAAAGGAAAGGCTTTCAGTTTTTCCTCATTCAGTATGATACTAGCTATGGCTTAATCATATATGGCTTTTATTATGTTGAGGTAAGTTCCTTTCCTATCAAGTTTTTTGAGAGTTTTTTTTTTTGTTATCAAGGGATACTGAATTTTGTCAATCTTTTCAGCATTAATTTAAATGATCATATGTTTTATGGCCTTCATTCTGTTGATATGATGTATCACATTAATGATTTGCATATGTTGAACCATCCTTGCATTCCTGGGATAAATTCCACATCATCGTGATTAATGGCCTTTTTAATGTATTGTTGAATTTGATTTGCTAGTATTTTGTTAGTATTTTATTGAGGAGTTTTACATCAATATTCATCAGTGATACCGACCTGTAGTTTTTGTTGTTGTTGTTGGTTTTAATGCGACTTTGATTTTAGTATCAGGATAATACTGACCTCTTAGAATGAGTTTGGAGGTATTTCCTCATTTTCTGTTTTTCAGAATGGTTTGAGTATGATAGGTGTTAATTCTTTAAATCCTTGGTAGAATTCAGCAGTGAAGTCCTCAGGTCTTGGGCTTTTCTTTGCTGGGATATTTTTTACTTGATTTCATACTTATTAAGGTCTGTTCAAGTTTTAGGTTTCTTAATGTTTCAATATATAGGTTGAATGTGTCTAGGTAATTATCAATTTCTCCTACATATTCCAATTTATTGGCATATAGTTTCTCATAGTAGCCACTAATGATTATTTGAATTTCTGCATTATCAGTTGCAATGTCTCCTTTTTCATCTCTGATTTTATTTGTTTGGGTCTTCTCTCTTTTTTCTTAGTCTGGCAATAGGTTTGTCAATGTTGTTGGTCTTTTCAGAAAACAACTTTTTGTTTCCTTGATCTTTTGTGTTGTTTTTTAAAATTTAAATTTCATTTATGTCTGCTCTTTTATTATTTATTTTCTTATGCTAATTTTGGGTTTATTTTTCTCTTACTTTTCTAGTTTTTGAAGAACTAGAAAAGTAAGAGAAAAATAAACCCAAAATTAGCATCATTAGGTTATTTATTTGAAGTTTTTTCTCTTTTTTGATATAGGCACTTATAACTATAAACTTCCCTCTTAGTATTGCTTCCACTGTGTCTCATAGGATTTGGTATGTTGTGTTTTTTTTTTTTGATTTATTGCAATTAACTTTTCAATTTCCTTCTTAATTTCTTCATTGACCCACTTGTCATTCAGGAACATATTGTTTAATTTTCATGTGTTTGTATAGTTTTCAATATTCTTCTTGTTATATATTTCTAGTTTTATTCCATTGTGGAAGAAAAGATGGTTAATGTATTTTTAGTTTGTTTTTTAATGTTTTAAGACTTATTTTCTGACCCAACATATGGTCTGCCTTTGAGAATAATCCATGTGCTAAGGAAAATAATGTGTATTCTGCAGCCATTGGATGAAATATTCTATAAATATCTATTTAATGCATTTGGTCTATAATGTAGATTAAGTCCAGTATTTCTTCATTGATTTTCTGTCTGGAAAATCTGTCCAATACTTTAAGTGTAGTGTTGAAGTCTCCAGCTATTATTGTACTGGTGCCTATCTCTCTGTTTAGTTTTAACAATGTTTGCTTTATACATCTGAGTGCTCCAGCATTGGTTGTATATGTATATATACAGTTGTTATATTCTCTTGCTGAATTGACCCCTTTGTCACCATTTGTTTCTTCTTATATAGTTTTTGTCTTGAAATTTACTTTGTCTTATATAAGCATAGCTCCTTCTGCTCTTTTTTTCATTTTTATTAGCATGGAATATCTTTCCATTCTTTTATTTTTGGTCTGCGTGCATTGTCAGATGAAGTGTATTTCTTGTGAGCAACAGATCATTGAGTCTTCTTTTTTTTTGTTCATATAGCAACTGTAAGTCTTTTGATTAAAGAGTTTATCCATTTGCATTCAATGTTATTATTACTAAGTAGGAACTTACTTCTGTCATTTTGTTATTTGCTTTCTGGTTGTTCTGTGGTCTTCTCTGTCTTCTTTCTTTCTCATTTTCCTTTTAGTGAAGGTGATTTTCTCTGGTAGTACAATTTAATTTCTTACTTTTCTGTATGTATATTCACTGTACGCTTTTCAATTTGAGGGCATTTACTATGAGACTTGAAAATACTATCTTATGACCCATTATTTTAAGCTAATAACAAAAATGTTTGCATAAACAAACAAGGAAAAAGAAAACTAATACAAACTCTAGAACTTAACTTCATTTTTCCACTTCTTAACTTTTTGTGGTTTCTATTTATATCTGACTGTACTATCTATGTCTTGAATGTTGCAGTTTTTATTTTTGATTGGTTCATCATTTAGTCTTTCTATTTAGGATAAGAGTAGTTTACACACCACAGTTACAGTGTTATTATAATCTCTGATATTCTGTATATTTACTATTACCAGTGAGTTTTCCACCTTCAGATGATTTGCTGTTTCTCATTAACATCCTTTTGTTTTTGACTGAAGTACCTCCTTCAACATTTCTTTTAGGACAGAACCAGTGTTGATGAAATCCCTCAGCTTTTGTTTTTGATTTTTTTTTTAAGCAAAGTGTTTTTTTTTTTTAATATATATACTTTTTATTGCATTTTAGGTTTGGGGGTACATGTGAAGAACATGCAAGATTGTTACATAGGTACACACATGGCAGTGTGATTTGCTGCCTTCTTCCCCATCACCTATATCTGGTATTTCTCCCCATGCTATCCC